>PVKA01016177.1:0-48450 GCA_004027165.1 Ctenomys sociabilis | reverse complement strand
TTTTTTATGTTTTTTTTTTTTTTTTTTTTTTTTTTTTTTTTTTTTTTTTTTTTTTTTTTTTTTGTCTTTTTTTGAGACAGGGTCTCACTATGCAGTTCAGGCTGGCCTTAAGCTCACTTTGTAGCTCAGGCTGGTCTCGAACTCATAACAATCCTCCTGCCTCAGCCTCCCGAGTGCTGGGATTACAGGCGTGCGCCACCACGCCCGGCTCTTAGAGGAAATATTTTTAATGTTCTCATATGACGTGACTTGTCACTTATAATGATAGATTAACCTCTGTGGTTCACTAAGTCACCTTCAGAGAAGAGAGGATTGGTCCTATAGTTCTTTCTCCTTTGTTTTGTTTAAACACAAGACAATCCAAGGACATCTACACTATTGCTACATTGTGAATTATGAAAGAGATAGCACCCTGCTTATTGTCCGTTAAATGTAGACTTGCAAACAACCCAGGCTAGGAAGGTGGAAATCATTGTACCTTAGTGACAAGATTTTGAAGGCCACCCCTACCTAGATTTGAGTGCTTCTTATCTGTGAGTAAATCAACCTCTTGAGCCTTTGGTTTTTATTTATAAAATGAGCCTATTCTGACAAAATTGTTTATGAAGATTATATCCAATAAGAAAGTTCTTAGCTTCTACATGGTTACAGGAAAGTTCAGTAGATGTTGGTTACTCTTTATGTTTATATGAACAAAAAATGGTAACTTGCTTTTTGATGTTAGTAGGCAGACAAATTTCTTATAAATTTTGAAGCGTGTTAGAGACAGTAAATTTCTTGATTTTTTTTTTTTTTTTTTTTTTTTTTCCTTTCTCTGTGTATTATGATTTGTGTAATGACAGGTATTCTTTAGTACCATCAGCAGTAAGGTGACAGTAGGGCTGGGAGCATCTAACTTATTTTACTACTGAAAGTGCTTTTATAAGGTCATGCAAATTAGGGTTTTCACGTTAGAGGAGTTTATTCTGTTCTGGTATTAGGTAGTTGATTTTGTAACTGATGCTCTTTTCACATGCTCATCATGTTTTGGTTTGCTGCACTAAGTGATCTGAGATCAGGATGCTTCAGTAGAAGAGTTACTTTTTTTTTGTGTTTATTCCTTTGGTATTTTAATTTGTAATCTTGGCTATATAATAGTTTATGCTGTTCATCTACATGTGAGGAACTTGTGAACTTGAGACTTCTGTGTTTTCTAGGATGTATAAATGTGTTGAAATGTAAGATTGTATGCTAAATATATTAAAAGCTGCTTGAATTTAAAATAGCTGCTCAGGGATTTCCCAGCAGTTAACTGTTGTCAATGTATACAAAAACAAGGCCAAATTGTCACAGTGTGGTGGGTTTGTGAATAAGTATGAAAGCCATTTCCCTTATACAACAAGTTAATTTAACATGGATTTGTTGCTGCAAATACTAAGCTGGAAAACTATTTCTCCTATGGCACAAATGAAAAGTAATGATCAGTTGAAAACCGAAGAATTTATTCAAAATCTCGTCTTTTTCCAGTTGGTTGCTCTTTCTTGGATCACATGCAAAATTAGGTCTACAAAGAAGGAAATAATTTTCTTTTTGATATCTATTCATTTTGTCTCAAATGCTAGGTAGTAATGAGTCTACCTCTTGAAATACTGTTTGGGAAAAAAAGTTATGCAATTGCTATGTTTTGGATTATGATTTTAAATATTTAGAACTGACTTTGGCATCTGGAAGGTCCATTATTAATCTGTTTGAGATCTAAGAAGAAGATTCTGAGTGTTACCACTTTCATGATATGATCATCACAAAAAATACCTCCCTGCTCTGGTGAGATAGCTCAGTAGAATAAGGCTTGCCTGGCAGGTGCAGGGTCCTGAGTTCAATTCCTGGTACTGCAAATAAAACAAAACAAAAACCTCTTGTCCTTTTGAGGTTGGTTTATTGAATTCTAAATGTCTCATTTGCAGCTGGGTGTGTTGGCACGCATGTTGTAATCCTAGCTGGAAGGTTGAGGCAGTACAATCAGAAGTTTAGGCCCAGTGAGACTGTGTCTTATAAAAACAGAAAACAAAAAAAAGGTCTTGGGATGTTCCTCGGTACAAAGGCCTTAGGATCAATACTTAGTATCTCCCCTAGCCGGTCTCATTTTTATGTAAAGTAATTAGAAATATGGATTACACAGATAAAGTTACTTGTGTTTGTATTTTTTTTTTTATTGTCCTAGTGGCAGAGGGAGTCAGAAAGTTTTTCTTCTCACTACCAAAGTGCAAAAACTGCATTCTTTAATTCTAGAATTACAAGTGGTAGTCTTACTCTTTTTTTATTTTTTTAAAGCCAGGATCTCAGTATGTAGCTCATGTGTATCTCAGGATGGCCTTGAATTTAACTCATGATCTTCCTCTCCCGGGATTATAGGCATGCACCACCATGCCCTGCTAACAGTAGTCTTTATTCTTAATATACTTGAGTTATTTGTTTTTTCTAGGGGACATATGTTTGAGAGTTGTTGACTGTATGTTAAAATGTAGATTGATTGATGTTGAAATGAGTATTGCTATAGAATTGATATATAGCAAACCCCAAAATAAATTAGAATATAGAAAATCAGTTCACTTTCTAAATCACTTGTAAGTCAGATGACTTTGGAAGCTTGAGATAAATTTTTTTTTTTGTGGTACTGGGGATTGAATTCAGGACCTTGCCCTTGCCAGGCAGACACTTATTCTACTGAGCCATCTCCCCAGCCCCGAGAACAAATGTTAAGATTCATTTTTTATTTAATGTTATCTTAGCAAGTCATCTTAATTTTTTTAGCTTAGTTGCCCCTATATTTTAATATTTGCAATACTAGGGAATTAGTATATAGGATATTGAGCATGTTAGACAAGTACTCTTAGCACTGAGTAACATTCCTAGCCTATTGGATTTTTTTTTTTTAGATCTTAGATAAGATCACTAAGTTGCTGTGGCTATCCTCTTGGGGATCTTCCAGCCTCAATTTCCTGAGGAGTTTGGATTACAGATATGTTCCATCCATCATTGCATAGTCTTCCCATTTCCTTAGTGGGGTGTAAAGAATATTAGCTTAACCCATACTTTGAAAAATTTAAATTGATGACTCAGTATCTATTTTTTATTTTTATTTTTTTAGTATCTTTTTTTTAATAATTAAAGATCAACAGTTTTGTTCTGCCATGTAAAATTAAGAATTGGACTTTAGCCAGAAGAATTTGAGCTCTGTATTCTAGGTGAATTGGTGATAAAATTTCTGTGTTTCACTACAATACACGTACTGGTAATGCCTTTGGATTAGCAACAGATGTATTTATTGATCTCTTGGAATAAAAGTTCTTCCTAAAATTCTGGGAGCTTGTATTTTAATTTACTTAAAAAATTGGTATTTAAAGAGTTAAGTGGGAAAATGTAATACTAGGCAGCTGGAAGAGTATTTTTTATAAGCAAATATCTTAAAGTTTAAAGTAAGTGATCAGATCTCACTTTATAACAGTTATTTAATACTGTTATATTTCAATCTAAATTCTTAGAAATTTTTGCTTTGGTTATTGGCTGAACCTATGAGTAATTCAGGTGTTCATGAAAAGTTGATAAGGTGTAAGTTAATGATTTCTATTTTCTTTAAAAGTCAGCCTGGATTTCTAGATGCTTCTGTGTGGACTTGCCTAACTTTTGTATGACTTTTAAGATTAAAGAATGCGAATTGAGCATGGTCAGTGGATAATTTGTTAGCATTTTTGTTTATCAATACCTGTGTATGTTTTACCAGTGGTGGTATGGAACTATGTGGTTTTGTATAGTATATAAGCAACTAGTTTTGAAGAAAGACAGTAATAATAATCCTTACCCTTTGAAAGTTTGGCTTGGACCGGCCAAATAGCTCAGCAGATTAAAGCTTCTGCAAACAGGCACAGGGGCCAGGTCTTCTGTCCCCTGGCCTGCTATGCCTGCCCTAATCCCAGGGCACGCTGAGACAGTTGAGACTGGGTGGGTGTCATGTGCGTGTAATCCTAGCTCTTGGAAGGCTATAAACAGGTGGATCACCACAAATCTGATCTAGTAGTGAGACCCTGAATACTCTTGTTGATTTGTCCCTAAAAATACAAAAAAAAAAAAAAAAAAAAAAAAGAAATTTTGGCTAAATATTGAACTTTATATGCATTCAACTAAGGAATCTAAGACCCTTCCATCATTCTTAGGTAAGAACCTAGTATGATGGCCTAGGAATCCTTATAAAGTTCACTTTTCGAGGAGGGGAATCAGTAATTATCTTCTTTGGCACTTGCTGAAAATTTGGTTTACACAGCTACAGTACCACATTATACAGAACTCAGTAAAGGTAATATGTACTGAATCTGGTGGTATATGTATATGCCTGCAATTCCAGCACCCCTACTCAGGAGACTGAGGCAGGAACAATGTGATCAAAGCCAGTCTTGGGATATACAGTAAGTTTGAGGTCAACCAAAGCTGTATTGTGAGACTGAGAAGAGGAAAAGATGACATGAGATATGCAGAAACAGCTAGTTAAGTCTGCGGAAAATAAAATACAGACATTTTTAAAGCCACAGTGGCACTGCTTTTAGGAGTTAGTGCATGTGACACTGTTAATACTTTAGGACATGTTTCTCAATAATAAACATCTCTGAATATCTGGCAGACCTTGATTAACATTTAAGAAGAATTAGTTTTGGAAAGCTCAGTATTAGAGAATAAATTTCAGAACTATGAATTAATGCAAGTTGGGATTATAGATTTCTTTTTTAAAAATTTATGATCTTTTACGGAATCACAGCTCATTTCATCTGGTATTTTCATTTTTATCATTTTAGAACTACTCATGAATTTTTATTTGGAGCTCTTGCTGAACTGGTTGATAATGCAAGGTATGTAGTCTTCTGCATCTAATCTGCTTGAAGTATAAACTTTTGGGGTTATTATGACTTTTGTTCTCTGAAGATGTGAGCAAATGTTTCAGTAGTAGCTATAACTCCTTAGAGGCTCATTACCACAGAGTATTTTTAATACTTTAAATACTTTCTTGATTAATGTAAAATTCATTTTTTTCTCTATAGGTATTAGCCTAAAAATAGTGAATTTACTGTATTTCAAATCACTTTTCCTTGTATATTAGAGCAGAGTGATTGTGAAAAACAGGGACTTGAGTTTTCTTTCTTTTGTTGTGGTACCAGGATGGAACTCAGGACCTTATGCTTATCAGGCAGGTGGAAGAGCAGGGAATTGAGACAGAAACTTGGGATCAAATTAATGGGATAGATGACCTGTGATTTTTTTACCAGGTCGTTGCACCCCTTTAAAACTTTGTCAGAGTTTTGTATCTTTCTATAATGTTTTATTGTGAGGGTATGCCCACAAATAAAAATCTCTTGTTTGTAGCACTTGTGCTTTAGAAAGAGTCACTCTTAAGCATTTTCTTTTTACTGAATTGAAGTTTGGGTTCATCTATAGATAAAGATTCAAGTTTATTTATTTTTTTTGCAGAACCAGGGATTGAACTCAGGACCTCTCGCTTGCCAATGAAGCGCTTATTCTATTGAGCTATCTCTCCGGCCCCAAAGATTCAAGTTTAAATAAAAATCTTATTGATAATTAATATTTTGAAAATGTTGTCCCAGTTTTTATTGACTGCAAACATAAAATTAAGATCATTTTTTATCTTTATTAAAAGATATTTAATGAAGAATGCAAGAGTTGACAATAATACTGCTAAACTGATCCCCATTTAGTGACTTCCTTATATTTTGTAGTGTCTGTAGAATTCACCTATACCAGTGATGATGAACCTTTTAATGAAACACAGCCTATTGTGGCATGTGTGCCATCTGTTCACCACTGATTTGTACTATCATTACTTTTTTGCTGTTAAGTGTTTATGAAGGTATGCTAGGTAATACATTACTTAACTAGAAAAATCTCCCATTTTGTTTCAGTATTGTTTGACTTATTCTGTTCAGTTAAAAGTGTTGTAACTTAATCAAAGTATGTTTGCATTTTGCTAACTTAGAGCATTATGTTGCAGCCGGCAGCTTTTTGTGTAGTAGATAGGAACTGGAGATTTCTGGGCATATCCTTTCCTATTCCTGCACACATTTTTCCAGTTTTTCTCATTTTGAAATATTTTTTCTGTCATTGAGAGTAGACACATGTAGAGCCTGATGAATTTGGCATTTACATTTTTAACTTTTTTTTTTATAGAGCCCAGGGCTTCTCGCATACTGAAGATTCATTTTACAACTAAGTTGTATCCTGAGTGGACCTTTTGTGCTTAAAACCAGTGAAACTGTTTCAGTTTCCTTGCCTGCAATCAGTAAAATTAAAATAAAATACTTGCAAACCTTCATGAAAACCTTCATGGTGGACTGAATCGGGTGGCTGGAGTCTAATTGAATGCTTTAACTTGTTTTCCAGGTTAAAGAGGTTAATGTTATGGGCTCAGGAATGACCATAGTATATATGGTAAAGATTCAGGTTTTTCATAAGTTGTGCCAGCTAATAGTTCTCCTTTTTTCTTAAAATTTTTGTGGGAAAAATGGATGTTTTTGGAACATTTTGCTGTGATTGCAAGTGAATGAGTAAAATATATATTTGAGCCATTTCTTAAAGTATAAAAGGAAATATTCTTACTGGTTCTAAATTACATGTTTTAAAAATGAAATCAGTATTTTAAAAGTATATTTAGGCTCTGTGTATCATGTAGTCTTAAGTAATTGGGAGCCCCTGAAGTTTTTCTTAAGTATAAAAGTAAGGCTTTACTATAGGTAATATTTTTAGTGTCCTCCTGAAAGAGAAATACCATAAATAACCATGTATTTTGCTAATTGATATTTCATTCTCACTTAGATCTTTTTTTCTTTTTAATTTTGCAGAGATGCTGATGCCACCAGAATAGATATTTATGCAGGTAAGTCAGACATTAGATCTTTCTTGTAATGCTCTGTTCCTCTAATGCACTTTCTATTGCTTTGTCCCTAAGAAGAAATGAGTGGGAAATAACATTCTTGAAGCATGGAGAGATGAACATAAGTAGAAATGGGGCAACGCTAGTCAGGCTTGTTGTAGAAATCGAGAATATTGTTTTGGAAACTTAAGGTCAGGTATCAATTCTATGTATAGAGACAAAATGACATGGGGTGATAGAGTAATGTGACATAAAATGACCAAGTACTGGTTACCTTACTGGAAAGAGGGATTTTGCTGGAGTTTCTTTCTTACCACTCTGTGACTACTAATCCCTACCAGAAAGATGGCTGGTATCAGTTGCAGAAAATAGCTGATAACCGGGTTAGAATTAAGTTTGGACAGGTGTTCTCAAGTAGAAAGGAGGACTGCTTGGCCAAGAATTTGAGGCTTTTATATGCTCTGTTGTTTTGGTTGAATTGACTGTTGTTTTGTACTAAAACCCTGTTTTTCCTACAATGGGTTGTAATAGTAGAAGAATTCTTACTCATTATGATTGGGCTTTTTTTTTTTCTTAAATAAAAGATATACTTAGTTTTTTGCCAGTTCAATATATTTATCAGCACTTAAAAAGAAATTGAATACTAAAACTTTGGAAATGGAATAGAAGATAGCTTTTACATCCAGTTTGAAGGGCCAGCCAAATAGCTCAACAGAACTATTAAAGCACCTGCAAGCAGGTGCAGGGGCCCAGGGTTTGATCCTTGGGCCTTCAGTGCTGGCCCCGCCCCCAGGGGTGAGTTGAGATATTGATTGAGACTGGGTGTGGTGGCACATGCCTATAATCCCTCTTGAGAGGCTGTAAACAGGTGGATCACTATGAGTCCGATCTAGTAGTAAGACCCTGAACACTCTGTAGAACCTTCCCTAAAATATAAAAGAAACCCAAAGTCCGGTTTGGTTAGTGTTACATGTTTTCTCAGTACTTTTTCTGAAGTTTCCTGAAAGGTTTGAAGTTATAGTTTGAGTAACATTGCCTAGCTTTGGAGGAGTCTATATTTATATAGGAATATAGAGTTATCAAGTAACCCCTCTTCACAGGCCCACTGAAATAAGGGACTGAGTATACAGTTTAGTAATTCTTAGAATCTTTAATGTCATGTAATTATGAAGAATCTCCATGCCTAATATTATTCAGAAGGAAAGCAAATATTCCAGACTCCTACATGTCAGCTGTACTGCTTAATTATTTCTGGTGGAAAGACCCTGCTAAAGGGGTAGAAATAGTCATCTTTTATTTTTAGAATAAATAACAGAAAGAAGAGGTACAGCAGAAGAATGTTAGAACGTATTTTCAGAGAGTAGAATCTGTTAAGTAATGGCTACTGAATCTTTGGCCAAATGAAGAGGCCTTTTCATGTTAGACCTGAATGTGCTTTTAGGAGCAGTAACAGTTATCGGTGTAAGAAATGACTATTTTAATCATCATATGCATGATAAAGCAGAGGATGGGCTTCTGCTCTAAGAGATGTCAAAGGAATAAATCCCAATAGGTAAGTAAATATTTGGAGGAAATATTTTTAAAAGATCATCTCAGCTCCCTCATAACACCTAAGTTGGGTGAATCTCAGCAAGGAAATTCAGTTCTTAACACACAGAATGCAGGAGGACAGTTGGATATCAATTTAAATGAAAAAGACTTAGTGTATGTACGTTTATTCAGTGCTTAGTGCTAATTTTGTGCTTTGGGAAAAGACCAGAGAGGATCAGATGAGGCATTTGCTGTAAGAGCTTCATTTCTATTTGGAGATAATGAGCACAGTAGTGATGGTTAAAGAATGATAACTAGATCTTGAGGGAACAGTTGACAGTTAAGGCTTAAGTGGTGTGATATGTGCAGTACCCATAGTGTTTTGGGAAAAGGCTTGTTTTACTTTTAAGTACCTTGGGATTAGCATTCTTGGCTGAATTATCCTTCACATTTTTCTACCTCAGTGCCTTATTAATGCTTTCAGCAGGAGGAATAAAATAATGGTGTCACTCATCTTGGTACTGTAAAGTAGTTAGTACACATTATCTCATGTTTTGAAATTGAGTTGCTGTAGAACTTGGAAATCTGCCAAGTATAAGATTTAGTTTGAAGTCCCTCTAAAAATCACATTTTAAATGCTGTATTTAACTTAAGGGAAAGAAAGGAAGCAGCCTTTCAAAGTACAAAAGTATACATTTGTCCAAAGAATTCTTATTAGTTAGATCTAAAACATGATGATATGCTTGTCAGTAGACTGTATGTAGGCTTTTATTGGCTTTTTCAATGTCTTGATTTCTTTTCTTATTGCTGAGACAAAATACCTAATGTACCCAAAGTTAACAGAGGAAAGATTTATTTGGTTCACTATTTGTAGAGTTTTCAGTTCATACAACCCAAGGCAGGATGGCATAGCAGAGAAACATCACAAAGGAGAAATAATTCATGGAAGGCAGAAGGCAGCAAAGCAGTGAAGTAGTGAGCAACAAGCTACACTCTTCTTTCTGTTCCTTATATTTTTTTATCCAGGATACCCACCGTTAGGGCAGATATCACTCATGTTCTGGAGACCCTTCCCATTGTCTCTCTCAGAACTGTACCAAAGTAATCAGTGGGTTAATTTAGTACACACCCTTGATCCCAGCATTGTACACACTATATCCAGCCATCTCTGAAAACCCCCACCCATGACCACATGAGGCCTAGGGGAAACGTGTAAGTCATAACATTTAACTTTCCTTTTGTGATGCCAGGGTGATGCTTAAATAAATGGAAAATTGGTCAAGACAAATGAAACTCAGATTATTGCTGCCTCTTTGTATGAATAAAACAGTTAGATTGCAGAATGTGATGAAGTTGGATGCCATTAAATTATAGCCTCTGGGATGGACATCATTCTATCATTATACCTTTTAATTTAAGTTCTAGGGGCTGGGGAGATGGCTCAGTGGAATAAGTGCTTCCCTGGCAAGCATAAGGGTCTGAGTTCAATTCCTGGTTCTGCTGGGGGAAAAAAAAAACAAAACAAAAAAAACAAAACCCTGTCTTGCTCTGGCGCTTACAATCCCATTTGCCTACCCTATAAGTGTATTTATAAGTTCCATTTTACCTCTCATTTTGCCCACTTCCCTCTTTTTCCAGCTTAATGAGAGTGAATAGTGGGGGCATATGTGGCTTGGGGAAGTCAAGCTTGTCCATGTTGTACAAAGCTTAAAAATGCAACCCTCCAGACTGGTTTGGCAATCTTGTATATCTGTTACTAAGGTCTGAGGGATCACGGTAAAAATACTTTGGCTTTGCCTTGCCTATCTGGCTTCCAAGTTGATCCTTTTCTTTAGAAATGAATTTCTATGGTAGAATGTGTGGCGAGGTAGTTTTAAGCAGGGATACCTGGCTTACTCTAGAATGTTGCTTTAAAAGGGGTGCTCCACCCATCAGCCCTGAGAAAAATGGAAATTCTTAGGTACCATCTCTGAACTATCTAAACTGGAGTCCAAAATCTGTAGTTTTACAACTCTTAAGTGATTCTTAGACACACCTATATTTGCTCTAGCTGATTCTTTTCCTAACTTCTCTCAGCTTAAACTCTGTGCTTTATTTCTGACATCATTTTCAGAGAGTAGAACCTATTAGGATTGTGAACTCTTGGAGACAGTGACTATACCTACATTGTTAGTTGCTCTTTTCTGCATCATAGGGCCAGGCATATAAGTGGTCTTCAGTAAATAGTTATCTAATAAATGAGTTATTTGTACACATATTGTAACCAAACAAAGATACTACACTGCCTATATGTAAGTTTTAAAAAATTACTGCTGAATTATCTAATCTGTCTTGGCCCTGAAGTAGTATCACATGTGACTGTGGACCTGAAAGCTACTAGCCATTTGCAAGATGTCACTTACTATGTTTCCTTCCTTGTAAACTACATTTAAAGGCTTTGAATTGAAGTCATTGAGTCAGAACAGGAGTCCAGATCCACTGTTAAGTGATGATTATGTGCTGAAACATTTTAACCTGTGAATCCTATCTTAATACAAAAGCCCGGAGAGTTACTTATTTGATAGTGTTCAAAAAAGCCAGTAATCCTTGGGAACTTTTCCAGATACACATGGCTCAAACCAATTTCTGGATCACAGGGCAGAACTTCTATGCACATTTTATGCCATAGTGTGTAGCAGATGTCTCTATAGAGTTAAAACATTTTTCAACCATGTTCTATATGTGACCCAGTTTGAGGCTCCATATTACATTTTGATTCTATCAGATGGAAACCTTATTACTTTTTTGCACTTTTTATATACTTGTTCCTGGTTGCCACATTTCCTTTGAGTTCTCTAGACTTTGATGAAAGAGGCGGAGGGCCTGCCCATTAGCTCAGTTGTTTAAGTGCCTGTTTAAGCAAAGGCACTACTCAGCCTTAGGATACTGTGATTCGATCCCCAGATCCTCATGTCTTACCAGACCTGCCCTTAAGGCATCCTGAACAAGCCCCCCTACACACTATCCTACTCAAGTTTTGGGCCAGGGAGATAGTTCAGTAGAGTAAGCGCTTGCCTGGCAAGCACAAGGTTCTGAGTTTAATCTCTGATACAGCAATAAAAGAAAAACAGTTAAGATGAGAGAGGCATTGCCACAGGGAGATTTTCTTATCTATCAGTTATACTACAGGAAGATCCTCACTCTTGAACTTTCAAGAGGCACTTATAATGAATGTTTAGCTTCCTGAATATAGTGGTACTTGAAAATCTGCTTTATAGCCCTTCTGAAATTACATTTTAAATTACATTAACTAGGCAGTAACAAAGTTTTAGCCTGAGAAGACAAAGAACATTTTAAACAGATTGTTGTTGTACAACTACCTATAGTTGTACAACAACATTGGTGAGCTATTATTTGAGGAAATTTAAAAAATCTTTTATTGGGGATAGATTTCAAAGCAATCTTAGGCTTGGACCTAATATAAACTTTTCTCCTATTAGAATTGCTCCTTTTATCCACTGCCAACTAGTGGACTATGAATAATGTCTCAGTTGGTCAGATTGGGGTTAGTAGCTTGTGTGAGTTTTTTTTTTTTTTTTTTTTTTTTGGTGGAACTGGGGATTGAACTCAGACCCTTGCGCTTGCCAGGGAAGCACTTATCCCACTGAGCCATCTCCCCAGCCCCTTTTTTTATGTCTTTTTGAGACAGGGTCTCATGCAGTTCAGGCTGGCCTTAAGCTCACTTTGTAGCTCAGGCTGGTCTCAAACTCACAACAATCCTCCTGCCTCAGCCTCCCGAGTGCTGGGATTACAGGCATGCGCCACAGGCTTGTGTGAGTCTGCTTCCACTTCTATCTCACATCCATTTCTCTTACTGATTCTGCTTCCCTAATTCCAAGGCTAGTTTTTTCATTGCTCACCTAGTCTTCAGAATCAAAAGCTCCATGGAAACAAGTATAGCTGTCTTCTCTATTTGGAACTTTCTTTTCCATTGTCCATGACATCCTGGACCCATAACTGATGTGGATTACAACTTGCTGAAAAAAGTTCTTATTCATTCCTTTTTTTTTTTTTTTTTTGTGGGACTGGGGATTGAACTCAGGACCTTGTGCTTGCTAGGCAAGTGCTTACTTTACTGAGCTATCTCCCAAGACCCTTGAAAAAAGTTCTTTACTCACTAGCCTGTTGTGTATCTTCTTGCCCAAGACACTGTACTACAGTTGCTGTACGTATTATCAAAGGACTGTTCTGTTTGCAGCTAAGCAAATCTAGCCAGGAACTAGGTACCTATTACTCTATTCAAGGGCCCATAGCTAACAGGGGCTATGATTATGAATACACATAGTGCAGAAACTGTAGTGACCCATGATGTTGACATACATAGATACAGTAATTTATCTTTTAGATAGTAGCTGCTGCCACTGTATCCCCTACTATGTCAGGCTTCATCACTTGGTCTCAAGGCTGTTTCAGAGTTAAATGGGGAAGGATTCTGTTGAGTTTGAGTTGTGTTGATAAGGTATAATATGTACTAGTTCGAATACTGGTGTTTCGTGATCTATGGCTTATGGCAGGATTGACGGTAATCCAGTTAGAGAAAGACAGAAGGACAATTGAGATATATGTGAAATACATGCATATTCAGTGGTCTTGGGTGTAGTTAGGTGCTGGACTGGGTAAAGATTTTTCTCAAGCTTTATCTTGAACTAGAAGGTCTTAGAGAACCTTTGATCAAGAATTTATATCTTCATACCGTGAAAGGGTCCTCACACTAGCTAGGACTGTTAAAAGCTTGGTTTGATATGATCCTTTAGAAGCTTCAAATTTCACATTGATCCACTTACTGTTCATACCCATAGTGCCACCCTCCCTGGAGTAATAGCCCAGTAATGGCAACTGCTTTCTTTTACAGAAAGACGAGAGGACCTCCGAGGAGGGTTTATGCTCTGCTTTTTGGATGATGGAGGAGGAATGGATCCCAGTAAGTGATGAGATGATTCTATTTTATTGCAGGGGGAAGATGTAACCATTTTTACAAAGCACTACACAAACTTATTTTTCTGTGGCCTCACTGTTGTGACAGTAAGATCCACTTGGAGAGTGAAACACCTATTGCAACATCTTAGGCTTAATGCTGCTATTTATCTGTTGAGTCTTGTTCTGACCTAAGATACAGGGTCTGAATGACATCTTAAGTTAGTCAGATTACTTATCTTGACATTGTATCTAGTTTGTGCAACATTTTAGAGCTAGAATACCATGGCCTCCTGTAGCCTGTTCACATGTTCTGGTAACAGAACACAGGTCAGTCATGGTCCTGGCAAGCCAGATAAAGTTTGTCTCTTATCTCATGATTGCAAATTTCCTTAGAGAGAGGTGTTTAGCAGACAGATGGCCATTCTTTAGCTAGGCTCAGAACTTTTACTTTGAGAAATCTGAGAGAGAAATGGCAACTTTCGTTTTCTTCTATGTTTGCCACCTCAGGTGATGCTGCCAGTGTGATCCAATTTGGGAAGTCAGCCAAACGAACACCTGAGTCCACCCAGATTGGACAGTATGGGAATGGGTTAAAATCGTAAGTATGCTGTCTTCCCCCTTGAACTCCACTAACTCTGAAACAGGGAAGTAAAAAAGAAGTGGCGATTTGTAGGTGGCTTACTAACTATCATCCAGCTGAGTTTGCTCCATGGTAGGAACCTCCATCCAAAGCAAGTTGGGGTGGCAGAGACTGTTTCTTTTGGCACTGTGTACTAGAACTGTACTTCATCTTTAGGAAAAATTATCATATTAGCCCTGTGGTTGAAGGTCTTGTGAAGTTGGGATATGTCTGAGGTGCTAAGGGTGTCATCTAATGGTATAATGGTGTTCCTGAGCACCTTCTATATGTCATGGTTTGTGCCAGGCACTGAAGATCCAGAGTGAGGAGGAGACACAAGCTCTACCTCTTGGAGGACGATGCTGTTTCTGTTTAAGCAGGGTCCCAACTACTATCTTTATATCCTTAGGGACTTCTCCCTTAACACTTGGTTCTCATTTAGTTAATGTTTGGAATGTGTTGTTCTGCTTTTAAGTGAAGCCCCAAGAAAAAGGTTCTATTTCTGAACTGCTCACTTTCAGCTGTACATACCTTTGCATGGAATAAGATTTAGTGGAATTGGAATTTGTGCAGATGGAATTATGAGTCACATTTCTAGTCTTGGTGTAGAAACGTGTTTTCTTGAGAGAGAGTGGTGGCTTTATCCGTCAACAGCCTTGGTTGATTTTCTTGTGCAGGATGCACTGGGGCTAGGGAGGAGAGTGCTTCCAAGGAATCAGGTGTCTCACTCCTAGACTTTGTGGTTTCTGTCTCAGGGAGGAACTAAGTGGTAATGATAAACACTACATGCCCTGCAGTATGCTAAAAAACTTCACATAGATGATCATTTTTCCTACATGGTAGCTTTGTGATATGTTGGCATTATTTTCATTTTCAAATGAGGTCTATAGGGATGAAATGACTTGCTTGAAGGTATAAAGATGTGTATGCTGGGATATGAATGAGGTCTTTACAGAATGGAAGCTGCCGTCCATTTTATTTTAGTCTGACACACTAAGGCTTGTATCTCAATTCCATAAGCTTTGGCAACTTCTGGAAATTGAGATTAAGCTCGGAGTGGTGGAATATACCTGCTGTAATCTGAACACTCCAGAGACGGAGTCAGGAAGATTGCCACACAAGGTCAGACTGAGTTACAGAATAAGACCCTTATCTCAGGAAATAAATAAATAAATAAAAGTTGTGATTAAAATACATAGCAAATAATATGTGCCAAAATAGGTTAAGAATTAAATATTGTCATGGCTGTGAGAATCCTTAGTTTCTGGCTTTTAGTTGCTCTTGGATCTTTGCATGACAGAATCCCTGGTCTGTTTCAGTGATTTGGGTATGAATTACCTGTGATCCCAATGAAACTTTCCTTGGAATGTCTGATAAAGGTGATCTGAGTTACCCAAAAGCAAAAGAGAAATGCTGATTGTGCTGTGAATTGTGGGTCAGCTTCTTCTGACCATTCAGTTTTGCAAATTGTTACACCTGTTTATTTCCTAATCTAGAAGTGGAGTTCTAACATCTGACATTCTCCTTTAGAAAAGGAGATTCAGAGGGAAATAATGCTGTTCTGAAAGACTGGAAAGGGATGTCCAGACATTTGAGAGTATTGTCATTAGCATATTCAGAAGATTGTGAAGGCCTCTTTGAAGTGGTGCCATCTAGTGTTCAAAATAGGCAGCAATTCATGTTTATAACAGCAATTTGGCGTGTTTTTTTTTTCCCCCTGTACATTTAGGGAAGGGTCTTCAGGATATTTAGGGTCTCACTACTAGATCAGACTTGTAGTGATCCGCCTGTTTACAGGCACGTACCACTACTCCCAGCCTCAATCGTCTCAGCAAGCCCTGGGGGTGAGACTAGTATGGCAGGCCCGGCAGGCCCAGGGATCGAACCCCTGGCCCCTGTGCCTACTTGCAGGCACTTTAATCTGCTGAGCTATTTGGCCAGCCCTAGCAAAGCAATTTGTAACACCTAAATCCTGGAAACAACCCAAATGCCCATCAATTTAAGGAATGGATAAAACAGATGTGGTCTTTTGCTACAATGATGTATCAATTAGTCTTAGAGAAGGATAAACTTGAGACATTTATAGGCAGATGGATGCAATCTGAAACCATACTCATACGTGAAATCGAATCACATGTATAAACTTCATATTGGTTCACTGGTGTGGCAAACTGAAAGACGAGAAAATGTACAATAAATATTGTGAAATGGGAAGAAATTCAAAAAGAAAGGAACTAGAAGAGGGAAAGGAAGGAAGGGAAAAGGGAAAAAAATACTAGGGTTATACTACTAATTTCTCTTAGTTAACTGAGAAGAAAGGTTTTTTTTTTTTTTTTTTTTTTTTTTGTCTTTTGGAGACAGGGTCTCACTATGCAGTTCAGTCTGGCCTTAAGCTCACTTTGTAGCTCAGGCTGGTCTCGAACTCACAACAATCCTTCCTGCCTCAGCCTCCCGAGTGCTGGGATTACAGGCATGCGCCACCATGCCCGGCGAGAAGAAAGGTTTATGTTAGTATTGTTTAGAGAGTTCTTTATGCCCATATCTTGTCCTCTTAATAACTACTTTGAAGATAACTACACAGTGTGTTAACTATTGTTATTTTCCAATTATTTTATTACAAATGTTTTTTTTTCCCATTAAAAAAGGATAGCACAATCATTTGAAATTAATGCAGTTGCAAAAGTTCCATTTGTAGTGAGACTAGGGCTGCCAGCAGAGAGGTGATGTTTTAGGGTTTTTACTTGTCATGGCATTGTCAGGATCAAAGACAGAAGAAATAAAGACAGTTTTTGGCAAGCTAGAGCAAGGGAAAACTTTTGACAGAAGGAAAATAATGTGCCTCCATTTGCTAACTGCAAACTTTAGAGAGGAAGGAACACTGAAGCTGAAGAGGAAAAGTTTGTCAGCACTTTGAATACTCAAGGAGAAACAGGACTTGGTAGCCTCTGGGATATCTCTAGAATGATCTGGAAGTCTTCCTGACTGGAGAAATGGAGCATGACATTTATTCATATGCTTGGCATACCAGTCTTGTTTATGTTTGTACTTAGAATGAGAATTTCCACCTTTGTCATCTCTTTTTGGAGAATTATGAGGACTAATGAGGTAATAGTTGTAAAGCCCCAGAAGCTATTCAGAAGAGTTAAATAGCCTCATTATTGATTGGGAAGTCCTCCCACTGGTGCTAGGCTTTGACCTGTTTTATTTTGCCTAGAAAGGCCTGTCCCTGCCTGCTCCTCAGAAGTTTACCATGACCAAACAGGAAGGAAGCAAGTGATGCCATCTAGACTTTTTCCCTTGTGGAAGTCTGCCTCAAGGCACAGTTCCCAGAAACCAGTGAAACATCCAAAAGTAGAAATCTGCCTATATTACTAGTTTTCTTGACGCAATTCTGAGAACACAGATGGTTGTAATTAATCCACATGAGGTGTCTTTGAACATCATTGTATTCTTTTTTTTGGCCTCTACATTTGGCTGACTTGGGTTCATACTCATACTGCTACTTGGAGAACTTGTGAGCATAGGCATTGGGCTATTCCCTTGGTGGTCCTTTTGCTCTTTGGTCAGTGGACATGAGGGTGTGTTTCTATCAGTGAAGGAAAAGGTGAGAACTGCGTATGATATGCATAGAAGGTGACATGTGGAAGGTATTAGCTACTGGAGTGGAATCATAGACAGAAGACATAGCAGCTCTTTTGTGATTGTGATGAGCCCAAGGGTCAAGGGCAGCAAGGTCACTTTATGAGTATTGTAGCAATAAGTTGGGAATGACACTTGAATCCTTTGGTCAGCAATGAGTGCATCCTAAAAGGATGAATGGAGGGTAAGTATGTAGACAAGGTTTTAAGTAAAGAGAGAGTAAGTAAAGCAAGGACTGTTGGATGAGTGATGAGGAAACAAGGGCTGATGAACTCAGTTCACTGGGATCGAGAGACTTTCAGAGAACCCTCGAGAGGCAGTTTCCATCATGTCCAAAAGGTAGACCACTTGTTTTTTAGGTGAGCTTTGAATTTCTGGAAAAATAACCTGTTTTCTGCTTCCATTTCAGAGGGTCAATGCGTATTGGAAAGGATTTTATCCTGTTCACTAAGAAGGAAGAGACCATGACCTGCCTCTTCCTGTCTCGCACCTTTCATGAGGAAGAAGGCATTGATGAAGTAGGTCCTTTCTTGGTGCCCAGAATCACCATTGCACATTTCCTCAGTCTACCTAAGCTCCTGTTAAAAGCCTTTCCCCTCTATTACAGGTTTGGATGGTTGAGTATATTTGTATTAATTGAGGTAATAAAGCAGATGATACCTTAATATGAGAGGAAGTAAAATGTTAGAGCACTTTAGAGAACACCTGTTGAGAATGAGAACATCAAATGGCAGGAACCAAGAGTTGGATCAGAGATCTTCTAGATCTGCAGCTTGAATGGTCTGTGGAGGCTGTCACCATGGAGAGCTGTGTTATCAGGAGGAGTATTTTGGGCTTCCTTATTAGGGGTAAAGATTGAAGCTGGCAGTAAGAATGGAAGTGGCAGTGTCTTTCCCATACAATGATGATATTGTGAAATGTGTTACAAATGTGTTTTTCCTTTTAAGGAAATACATTGTTCCAACTACATGAATTAGAAACTATGAATTTAGACCCATTAGGGCCTGAACAGGTATTGAAACCACAGGAGTATGTAGAAAACATCCGTATGAGCTTGTTAAATGGCAGCTACCGCTTGGTCTCACTTTGAGAGTGACTCCTGTACAGCCCCAGTGGTTATTGCTCTGCTGGAGAAAAGTCTTAATCCAGAATATTTTTTTATAAAATACTTTGGACAGGGTGCAGTGGTATACTACTGTAATCCCAACAGCTTGAGAGGCTGAGGCAGGAGGATCATAAGTTTGAGACCAGCTTGGGCAACTCTGTGAGACTCATAAACTAAAAGATGAAAAAGGTGTAGTATATAGCTCATTATAAAGACTCTGGGTTCAATTTTCTAATACCACCAAATAAATAAAAATAGTTTGGTAATTAGTTAGCTTTGTAAATGAAATATATGCCAACTAATTCTTTTTATGGCCTGCTGGCTCCACTGTCTGCAGAACTGTCTCTTGTTGGAACATTTAGGAAGTTTTCTGTTCTGTCTAGCCTCAGACTTGGCACTTCTTACCTCTTTTATAAGTAATGGAAGCCAGAGTTTGAGGGACAGTGCTAAGAGGTTCTATAGAAGAAAATTATCACTGTTACATAAGCAAATGATTGAATTCAGGGTTTCTATCTAATTCTTCTCTTTTGGTTAGTTGTAATTGAATTTGTACTGGTCCTGTTGAGATCTGAGCTTTGGGAATGACAGGCTAGCTTTTCCTATAGGCTTTACTTAGGAAGGCAGTGGATTTGTTCTCCTTTTTGATGCAGTGTGTTCATTCAGCATACTTGGACTTACAGATTCACTGCAACTGGGCAAGAGCAGGCTTCATGAGGAAGGCAGGACAAAAGGACATAGGCTGGGTTGGGATGTTCAGGATGGTAGAAACTGCCTGCTCAAGGTGCTGTGGTAAGATGAAGGCTATGGAAGGGATTGACAATCAAACCTGTGGTGGTCTCTGTAGGTTAAGAGGGTCAAATTGGGCTAGACCTCAGGTTTTGTAAGCAGAGTATGCCAGTATCAGGTTGTATTTACAAAGGTCTGTATGATGATTAGATTAGAAAGATAAGGGAGTGTGGAGTGCACCAACTCACAGGCCCTTTATCTATAGTAGCAGGGACAGCAAGGGGGTAAGAGAAATTGATGGAGTCATCATCTCTTTAATATGTGGGTCTTATAGGTGTATTGCTATATCATGGAGGAATAAAAGGGAAGGGAGGGGTCTTGCAAGTTCTTTTTTTTTTGCAGTACTGGGGATTGAACTCAGGACCTTGCATATGGCCAGGCAGGTACTTGTGCCCCTGAGCTATATTCTTGACCTCTCTTGCAATTTCTTGAATGGCAGTGGGCTGCCTGGACCTGGGAAAGAATGGAAGAAGGGCCATCTAAAGTAGAGAGAATATAAATTTGTTCTGGACATGGGAAGAAGTATGGGTCTGTAGTTTGAGGGATTTCTGGGATTCTTGATAGCAAATGAGTTTGATGCATAAAGAGTAGAGAGAAAGGATGACCTGGGATCTAGGCAGGTGAATATCAGATGGTCAAGGGGAGAAGGCACACAGAAAAGTGGTGAGGACACTAGGAAAACTGGGAGAGTAGTAAAATTGAAGCTGTCAAGAAAAAGAGATGGGCAGTCAGTGAGAATTGATTATCTTTGGTTTAAAGTGATGACATTGTCACCTGGAGCTGCTTTGAAGAATGAGAAATATAGGATGAAGGTAGAAGTTTATAGAACACAAATGGAATTTGGTTCCTTTAGTGGAGAAGCTAGGTTGAAATTTCTTCCTTACTTGGTGCTAGAAGGTCACTATTTTGGATTATACTCTAGTGTGAACTCAGCCAAGATTTCACAATAAGATCATTTTTGGCTGAGAAGGAATGGGTCCAAACCAGCTCTAAAGTTGAATGCTTTCAATACACAGCTTCTAAGCCAGCAGTGTCTCAGAACTACTAGTAGTTTATCACCTCTGGCACTTGTGAAAATACAGAGAACTTTTGTTTTAAGGATAGACCAACTGGGGTCAAACCCTTAAGCTGCCTCAACTAGTTTGCTGAGTAGATAGAATCCTGGCAGCTAGCCTTGTGCTGGGCTCAGAGGGCTGCTCGTTTGGAGGAAGAGGGAGGGGCATGGTAAAGCCACAGGGGAACTGGTGTTTGGGGTATGTTTTTCTTCAGAAAGAGTAGTTTTTAAAAACACTACTCAGACATAAAATCTAATGGCATATGTGTGAAGTAATGTACTAAAACATGTACAGTTCAGAAGATAATTGAAGAAAACACCCATGCAGTTTTCATTATTGGCCAGTGTTAGATGTTCCCAAAAACCATCATCCATCATATTTACTATTGTACCCCTGAAGGCAGCATCCCCCTGAAGGCAGCATCTTTAGGTAACTTTTGGGATGACTATTTCCTTGTAGTTTGTTATCTGTGCATACATTTCTAAATAGTAGGTTAGTCTTCCCTTTTGAGTTTTACATAAGTAAATTATTACAATAAATACTCTTAGATCTGCTCTCATGTAACATGTTTTATGAGACTCATTCACATTGATACTAGTAGTGAGTTTGTTCATTTCATTACTGTATACTACTTCATTGTATAAATATATCACAATTTTAATTAGCCACTCTAACAAATATTCAGGTTCCTATACTTTTTTGCACTTGCCAGGCAAGCACTTATTTCTACTGCGCCATCTCCCTGGCCCCTCCTATATTTGTTTACTGATGCATATGTGCAATATTTTTCCTACATTATTTACCCAGGATTGAAATAAGTTGTGTCATGTGTGACTTAGGTTTCACAAGATAATGTGAATATATGTCTTCTAATGGTAAGAATAGGATTTTTAACAAATTAAGAAAATGGCCAGGAACATCCAAATATAGAGCTGCCCTGACAGTGACCCTGGTGCATAACCCAGCACATCTTGAGAGGAAAAAGTGTCTTGAAGATGTCTCTTGGCCAGGGGCAGAAGCCAGAGCCTTTGGTGCCAGACATGGATATTAGGCTTTAGCTTCAAGCAGTATTGAACCACTGAGGAAAGACAAAATAGCTGCTTATTTTCAGGGAAGGTAGTGCTGGGATCTCAAGATTTCAGCTTTTGCTTACTTTAAAGGTGATAGTCCCATTGCCCACCTGGAATGCCCAGACCCGGGAACCCATCACGGACAATGTGGAGAAGTTTGCCATTGAGACAGAACTCATTTACAAGTATTCTCCATTCCACACTGAGGAGGAAGTGATGAACCAGTTCATGAAGATTCCTGGGGACAGCGGTAAGTAGACTTTGAACCTGCAGCACCTAGAATCTTGAAGCTCCACAGTCAACAGGTGGTATGGGGATAGCCCAGATGTGCCTGACAGAATGAAAGGAAGATTTCTGTTCCCCAGGAACATTGGTGATCATCTTTAATCTCAAGCTCATGGATAATGGAGAGCCTGAACTAGACATAGTCTCAAATCCAAGAGATATCCAGATGGCAGAGACTTCCCCAGAGGGCACGTGAGTATGGCTGGGAAATGAGGCAGGCTGTGGAATTGGTATTTATTCTCTTTAGGAGGTGACTTTAGGGAAAGAGGGGTGAACTTGTTCCCTGAATTTTGGTGACAGCATTGAGTTTAATGGAGCTGAGAGCACCACATTTGCTTGCCACAAAGCAGTAGAAATGAATATTAAGACAA
Organism: Ctenomys sociabilis; assembly: GCA_004027165.1. NCBI lineage: Eukaryota > Metazoa > Chordata > Mammalia > Rodentia > Ctenomyidae > Ctenomys > Ctenomys sociabilis. Next base: position 26,124 of record PVKA01016177.1, on the reverse strand, counting down.
CAGCTCCTCAGTTAATTCAGTCTTTTTTTGAGGGTGGCAAAACAAGGGATTGAACTCAGGCCTTTGCACCTGCCAGACAGGCGCTTATTCTACTGAGCCATTTCCCCGGCCACCCAGCTCCTCAGTTAAACTGAAGAAAAAATTAGTACATTCCTGCTGCCTTGAGCATGTAGTATATGCATGGCTGTACCATTGCACAGCTTGAATCACTAGTGGTTAGCTACTTAGAGTGGTATTCAAATCAGCCATCGAGCATCAAGATAGGAATTTCGGTCCTTCTTGAATACATTAAGGTCTTTAGCTCCAACTTCTTGATTTGACATAGAAAACTGAGGCCTAATGGGAGAGATTATACAGAGGTTCCTGGTAGGGCCAGGTGAAATGCCTGTGGGCACAGTTGTATTAAGGTGTGAAAAAGAACAGATTATAGTACCCACGCTTGAAGGAGCACCCTTTCAGGTTGCCTGGAGAAGCTAAGAAGTGAGATAGAAAGGTGAAGAGCCTTTAGAGAGGATGTCATAGCTTGAGTTGGGCTTGTGGGTTGTGTGACAGCACTATTCTTGCCACTTTTAGGAAGCCTGAACGGCGGTCCTTCCGAGCTTATGCTGCTGTGCTCTACATTGATCCCCGGATGAGGATCTTTATCCATGGGCACAAGGTGCAAACCAAGAGGCTCTCCTGCTGCTTGTACAAGCCCAGGTAGGAGCCTGCTTACTTTAGCCAGGGCTAAGCATAGGGCCTGATAGCACATCTCTGGGGTGATGTTACAATGTGAGAAGCTCTCCCAGTGCTATTTTAGAGCTTTTAAACTGCATATAATTTATCAGTGTTACTTCTAGATCCTGAGGGAGAGACAGATGTGACTGCCCATGGGAGGTTGGCTGACTTAAGTTTGTCTAACATTATGTGGAAAATGGCATAGTGAGCTGAGTTTTTTTTTTTTTTTTTTTTTTTTTTTTTTTTTTTTTTGTGGAACCAGGGATTGAACTCAGGCCCTTGTGCTTGCCAGGGAAGTGCTTATTCCACTGAGCCATATCCCCAGCCCCTGGGTTTAGACTTCTATTGAGGTTTGTTTCTGTTGTGAGATTAATAACAAGTGAACATCCGAGAGAACAAGAGGCCAGGGGCAAGTGGAATACTGTGTTTACTCTTTTTGCCAAAATGCATGCATTTGTCTTATCATAGGGGACCATGGCAGCACAGCTTGGGAGGAGCCAGGAAGGCAGGAGCTTCGTAGGTTAGCTGTCAGCCCTACCAATAATTGGCCCTTAAGTTGGGTTTTCCTTTGCTCAGGATGTACAAGTATACATCTAGCCGTTTCAAGACCCGTGCGGAACAGGAGGTGAAGAAAGCAGAGCATGTGGCACGGATTGGTAATGTCACTCTTTGTGTAGGAGGAGGGCAAGGGGTAGGGGCCAGCTGGGAAACATGGCTTTTAGCATAATGTGGCATCAAGGAGAAAAGGGTCTGTCTACTACCCAGGAACAAGGCTCTTCTCTGGAACTCTGGTCCGTTTTCTTTCTAATTCTTCCTATATCCAGGTCCCTCAGCCCATTTTTACCCCAGGGCTGCTTATCCCACCTTATCTTTGGCTTTCTCAAAATGAAAAATCCTTTTCCTGTGCCTTGAATGCTTGTGAATTATTTTTTCCTGACTACAGTGCAGATATTTTAAAATTATTTCCAGGCTGGCTAGGACTTTCCAAGGTTTTTGTAACCTGCTTTATGTAAATGATTGGCTGAGACTTCTTTAGCCTTGAGCTTCTGCTGAGGGCTTCTGATTGCCTGTAGTGTTGGGGTGCCTGTTTTGTTTTCTTTGTGAAGTTTGAAAAGTCTTTTCTCAGCTCTAGAGAGTACCTGTTTTCTTTGGGATCTCTGTAGTATTTTTGAATGCCAGATTTTTTTATCTGAAGGTATTCTAAAGCCCAGGCTTGGAGGATGTTCTCTTGTTGCTCACTAGCTGTTGTTGCACCAGTTGGCCTTTTCTGTGCTGGTGTACATACTTTTTGTGTGGCAGAGACGGTGAATCCAGGAGGGATGACAGTTTTAAACATTTGAATTCTTTATCATGGTTTCTTTTGGGTTTCAGCTGAAGACAAGGCCCGGGAGGCAGAGAGCAAAGCTCGGACATTAGAAGTGCGCTTAGGTGGCGATCTCACGCGGGACTCCAGGGTAAGGCCACAGACCCATTTAGTTGTTTGCCAGTATTTCCTGGGTCAAACCCATGTCCTGTGTGAGTCTGGGCAAATGAATTCAAGCCTTTTAAATTTGTGTGGTCCATTTTCTGTAGAATGAAGGAAGTCTACAGGTGTGGTTTTACATCCATGTGAGAGTTAAATTGTGTGGATGTAATACAATATTTCCTGCTGTGGCTCTGTATACCTCCTCTGCTCACCTGATGTTAATATATGTGTCTAGGTGATGCTGAGACAGGTCCAGAATACTGCCATCACCCTGCGCAGAGAAGCTGATGTCAAGAAAAGGATCAAGGAAGCCAAGCAGCGGTGCGTTCTGGGCTATTCTTTGAGATGTTGCCTTTGAACTGATTGATAGGTTGACATTCTGTCATAAAAACTTTTAAGATAATCAGTGTTGTGATCCCAGATACTTGTCAGATTCCCTATAGAGGAGGGGTCTTTCTCTGAGCCCTTAGCTCTTTCCCGAGCTTATAAAAGGCTGGGCAGAGCTAACCTCTCAAATGCCAAACCATGTTCAGCAATATGGTTTCACCTTTTTGTTTCTTCTTTTAATTAAAGCACATGTAAAGTACTCATTGTATAAAACTTGAAATATAGAAAACATTTAAGGAATAAAAATGTAAAACCCGAGCCTATAAAAGGCTGGGCAGAGCTAACCTCTCAAATGCCAAACCATGTTCAGCAATACGGTTTCACCTTTTTGTTTCTTCTTTTAATTAAAGCACATGTAAAGTACTTATTGTATAAAACTTGAAATATAGAAAACATTTAAGGAATAAAAATGTAAAACTCCAGTATAGTTATACTACTTTTTTTTTTTTTTTGTGGAACTGGTGATTGAACTCAGGCCCTTTTGCTTGCCAGGGAAGCGCTTATTCCACCGAGCCATCTCCCCAGCCTACTCTCATTTTTTTTTTTTTTATGTTGCAATATTATGTTTATAATTTATTCTCATTAGAAATATGGAATAGTGCTGTAGATTGAGTTTTTGAAGACTTTTTCCATATAGAATGTGCATTTGCTATAGGTTATGAAATTCTTCCTTGTCCTTTGTCCCAGCTCCAGTCAGGAGCCTCTTAAGGGTCTCAGTGTGAATTCTGATTTGCTTTTTACTGGCTTTTTCCTTGCTATATGCTTAGGTTTTAGATTACTTCAGTCTAATTCCACTGCCCATGGAATCTGCTGTTTAGACTCCCAAGATTCTGTTGACATGAATCAAATGATTGTGTCCCTTCTTATGTGTTCTTGTGAATGTTTGCCTCTATAAGTTAATTTGTAACACTAGTGGAGTTTGGGGGTGATATGAAGATAACCTTGTGCTTATACATGTCAATTATCTTTACTAAGATTGGTAGCAGTGTCATGATAATCCGCATACTTTAATCTGTTTTGTTACCAAAAACGGTAAATTGTGTGCTGCTAGTTAGAGTTACTACACAGTACAGATCCATATCAAATCTAAGAGATCACATAATGAATTAGAGATACAGAACTTTGCTACATGTCTCTAAGTTTATTTTAATGCATCTTCATTGCTATGTTATTTGTATGATAATGAGTAGATATGCGTGATTTTTTTTGTGTTTGTTAGAGCACTCAAAGAACCTAAGGAACTGAATTTTGTTTTTGGGGTTAATATTGAACATCGGGACCTAGATGGGATGTTTATCTACAACTGTAGCCGCTTGATCAAGATGTATGAGAAAGTGGGCCCACAGCTGGAAGGGGGCATGTGAGTACTACTCTTGGGGAGCTTTTTAGCCCAGAGTTGTGACAGGAGGGGGCCAATGAAAGTAACAGAGCAGTGTTTTCCTTCTCTTTACAGGGCATGTGGTGGGGTTGTTGGGGTTGTTGATGTGCCCTATCTGGTCCTGGAGCCTACACACAACAAGCAGGACTTCGCTGATGCCAAGGAATACAGGCACCTACTGAGGGCAATGGGAGAGCACCTGGCACAGTACTGGAAGGACATTGCCATTGGTAATGGTGTCAGGCCACTGGGCCTTTGCTTTTTCTCTTTACCTCCAGTTTTTGAGATGTTCTTATGGCATGAGAAGTTGAATGAGATGAGGCTGGCTTCTGATGTGATACATGACTTGGTTTTCTAGCTCAGCGTGGAATCATCAAGTTTTGGGATGAGTTTGGCTACCTCTCTGCCAACTGGAACCAGCCACCATCCAGTGAGCTGCGTTATAAACGCAGGAGAGCTATGGAAATCCCTACCACCATCCAGTGTGGTAAGTTAGGTGTTTGGAAACTTTCTTCTGACTTGACTAAGTCTGTCTGATAGTGGCCCTTTGAACCCCTTCTGAATAAGGCAGGTCACTCGACCTCTCAGGCCTCTCATTCCACAGCTTAGGCTAGGCTCTCTGGGTTTGGTATCAAGTTGTTTCTACATTAAGTGGATAACTGTGCCAGGATTCTGTTATAGGAGGGGAAGAGGTTGGGGAATTAACAGTACTATGACATTTAAGTTTTCATCCTTTCTGTAATTACTATCCTTCATGTATATATAGGCAGAGTTGGAACATGAGGAAAGATGTTGTGTATTGAAAGTCTGGCACGTATTTACTGTGGGTCTGGATTCCAGATACTGGGGGTTGTTGTGGCTGATTATTTGTGTGTATATTTTCTTTGTCTCAGATTTGTGTCTGAAGTGGAGGACTCTCCCCTTCCAGTTGAATTCAGTGGAAAAAGATTATCCTGACACCTGGGTTTGCTCAATGAACCCTGATCCTGAGCAAGACCGGTGAGTACTTTCTCTGACAGGGGGATTTATTTTGGGGGTAAATAGCTGTATTTCTTGAGGTCATTACTCATCATACATCTATAGTTTGATGCATGTACTAAATGTCCAAGAAAGAGCAGCAGATATATCCTGCAAGGTATTTCATTTCCATGAATTGGAAACTCCAAGGTGGCTGCTGCTTTGAGAGAAAAGGGTTGGCTGAGGAAGAGGGTCTCTACCCTGCTAGAGCCCTGTTTTGCCTAGTGCCTTTTCTTTGTAGATGTGAGGCTTCTGAACAAAAGCAGAAGGTCCCCTTGGGGACATTCAAAAAGGATCCAAAGACACAGGAAGAAAAGCAGAAGCAGCTATCAGAGAAAATTCGCCAGCAGCAAGAGAAGCTGGAGGCCCTCCAGGTGCGTGGGGCATTAGTTGTTGGGGGAGCCAAGGGCAGAGATTGTGTCAGGGCTTTGCTTGGGACAGGATCCTTTAGTAGTGCCCCTGTTTTCTCAGACTCAGTTTCACCCTCCATTCACCAAAGCATGTGCATGCCAGGGCTCTGCAACCTCAAACTCAGATCCAAACACTTTGATTTTCAAATGTGCTTTTTTAAAAAAAAAAGAAAAACTAGTTTATATACTCCAAAGTGACCAATTTATTTAGAATGTATAAAATCACAGGAAAATAAAATACTAAATATCATACATATGCATAGTACTCATAAATAGTATTTTAGACAGTAATATGAAGATCCTGCCATTTTTTAATATATACACATTTATGTATCTGTATTTTTTCTTTATAATGTTTTAGAATGAATCAAAAGAATTTGCAAAATACAGTGGCTTTTTAAAAATAACTTCTCAAATTATCCTCTGGAAGATGTGTTAATTTCTGTTCTTTACCAGCACATATGAATATTGTTTTTAAATATTTTTGCAAATTTGAAGGGCAAAGGTAAGCATTTTATAATTCTAGTTACCTTTATTTTTTTAAGATTTGATAATTTTTTTCTTGTTTCCACTTAAAATTCTGGATTTCATTTCTCCATTTTTTTCTAGGTATGCTTTATTTCATATTTGTTACAAAATGTCTTTTTTCTCATTGATGAGACAAATGCCCAGCATCCAAAGAGAGGTTTATTTGTCTTACAGTTCGTAGAGGTTTCAGTCCAGAGTTGACTGGCTCCAAGATAGGGTGGTAGAGCAGATGGGAAAAAGGAGAAACAGTCCATGATACAGGAAAGGCAGACAGGAGGCAGCAAACAGCAAATAAGTAACAAGCAATGTCTATATTCCTCCTATCCTTTTAATTTTATCCAAACTACTTAACTCTTTAAGGGAAGGCAGCACTCACACCCTTAATCCTCACATTAAACCTGAGTCAATCCCAGTATTACATCCTTGATCCCAGTATCATGCACCTTAGATCCAGCCTCCTCTGGCCACCCTATGTGAGGCTTTGGGAGGACACCTAGATAAAGGCCATAACACAAAAGTAATTTTTAACCAGATCTGGTGGTACACACCTGTAACCAAAGCACTTGGGATGCTAAGACAGGAAAATCACTGTGGGTTCCAGTCCAGCTTGAACTGTGTAGGGAGAACTTGTCTCAGAAAAACAAAAGTTTTTCTTTCTGGCTTCTGTTTCTTTGCAAATGCAATCTCACTAATTCAGAATGTCTTAAATGTTCCCCTGATCTGCTTAGTCTTTTTGTCTTTTCCAAATAAGAAAACATTTTTTCAAGTTTTTCTCATTTACTAGGCCTTTTCCACCTTTTATAAAAATGTAGCTCAGTGATACTTCTTCCAGTCACTCTCAGGTACTGGAGTAATTAAAGAGCATTCTGTATACAATTTGCTGACTTGTATATATTTTTGTTTTTCTAGTGAGAATGGGAGGCTTCTAGGAGTAGGACTGTGGCCCAAGTTTAGTTTGTTTTGCTTTCTTTTTCTTCACTGTCCCAGACACATAGTAAGGATCTAAAAAGAATTCCATTGAGCATACCAAGATATACAAACAACTTCATCATCAGGTTTGCTTTGTAGAAAACCACCCCCATCCGCTCTCAAGCTGACCTGAAGAAATTGCCCTTGGAAGTGACAGCCAGACCTTCCACTGAGGTAAAGCAGGGGTATGGGAGGGACCTTGGTATCTCTGACTAAAATCAGTATTCTCATTCTTTGTAAACTCTTTTCTTAGGAACCTGCTCGGAGACCTCAACGTCCTCGGTCACCACCTTTACCTGCTGTGATCAAGAATGCCCCAAGTAGACCACCTTCCCTTCAAGCTCCCAGACAAGTCAGCCAACCCCGAAAGACTCCCATCACGAGCAATCCCCCAAAGCCTCCTGCTCTGGCAACCCGGGTTGAGGCCAGTACTTCTAGGGTGCTTCAGGTACCTGAGGTACCTCGAAAGCCTATAAATACTCTAGTTAAGACCGCAGCCAAGACCACTTCTCTGGTGCAGCCACTATCATCATCTCTATTGCCGAATTCCAAGAGCTCTCGGGAGGTCCCTGCATCCAGAGCTGTCAAGACTGCAGTGGTCAAGAAGCCAGAGCCACCAGTTAAATCCTCCCTGGTAAGATTCTATGCCCCTTTGGTCCCCAGCAGAGGATCCCACTGCTCATGGGAGTGAAATTGTGTCATGTCAAAGCTATACATGTCAAATGCAGGAAGATCACCATGCCTAAGTCTTTTTTGCTATATATACCTAAGGAGGGAGATGCTAGATAGCTGAAGGAACTTGGTCAGGGACACAGAACAAGTCAATTCCTTATACAGGGAACTCTTGACAGCTTTTTAAAGCTTTGGTATGCCACAAACTTGAATCACCTCCATTGGCTTCTTACAGTGTGGGCATAGGTTGACAGCCTGGTGACAGATGGCCTTGGTGGACTGTGGCAGTGTTCACTGCATAAGGAAATTCACAGTTGGATGGCCAAATAGTCTAAACTGAATACTGGTAGTAAACTGAAAAGCTCCTGTGACAGCTTTGAGCAGAGGTCCAGGTGGCACAGGGTTGTATGTATTTAGTATTATCAGATAGAAATTGAGAAGAGTACCAAGCCTCTCCAGACAGCCCCTTTAGGCCATATGAGATCTTTCTGTATGTCAAGAGCTAAACAGGGCCCTTCACATTCCCATTTTCTTCTTACTCTAGGCTACCCCTGCTCGTAAGCGGAGTCTTGGGGTCTCTGATGAGGAAGAAACTGAGGAAGAGGCTGAGAGGAAGAAGGAGAAATACAAGCGGGGAAAATTTTCTGTGAAGGAGGAGAAGAAGGAATCCATTGAGGTAGGGCTTGAGATGAGTTTCTTAAGGGCTTTCCTTTCCAGAGCCAGTAGGACATCTACCCCACCCCCTCTGTTGCATTTTGTGCTAGCTCCTATCGTTGACCTGAGCCTTGCACAGGCCTTGATCTCTTAAGGACTGTCAGTCACTCAGATGACTAGAGCCCTATGAAAACTTTGTGTTCTTGCCTTGTATCTTGTAGGCCAGTGACTTTATAGAGTGATTTAAAAAAAATTGCAGCATAAAAACCATAAAGGTGAGAGTTGATAATCCAAAGTGTCTGTATTGGGTACAAGGATGCTCTTGACAGTTTGTTTTTCTTAACAGCTTTCAGATAGTGCTGAGGAAGAAGACCCAAATGACCTCAGAAAGGCTCAGAAAGGTAAGTTTGGAGAAGTTCATGGTAGCTCAGATTGAAAGTAGAAATGAGAGCTTGCCAAATAGTTCAGCTCAGTGGATTAAAGCACCTGCCAGTAGGCACAGGGGTCTGGGGTTTGATCCCCAGGCCTGCCATGCTGGCCATGCTGGCCTTGCCTCTAGGGTATGCTGAGACAGCAATAAAGACTGGGTGTGGTGGTATGTGCCTGTAATTCCAGCACTTGGGAGGCTGTAAACAGGAGAACCACTATGAGTCCAATCTAGTAGTGAGACCCTGAACACCCTGTAGACGCTTGCCTAAAGGAAAAAAAAAAAGTAGTGGATTGTTTTGCCAGTAGCAGTTAAATCTGAAGGCTTGGAGTTTTTTTTCCCAAGGTCAGGACTGTGTGCAACAACAGACCCACGTCTTAATACCAAGCAGGATTCTGAAGATAACACCCCCTTCATTTTTGCTTATATATTTTTATTTTCTGACGTGTATGTGTGTGATGGTAGTGTGGTTATTTTTAACATTTGATTCCTTGGCATTCAGCTCTGGCAGTCAGCTCATCGTCCTACTGTTGGCATCCTAGGAACAGATGGAAAAGGAGACTATGGTGGCTGGGCTGTGTGTGCCTGGTATAGCAGGGGCAGGGAGTCTTCTTCCTCTTAAGTGAGTGGGTTAGTCTGATCTGATTCTTTAATTCTCAACTTCCAAATTTTCAGATAAAGGGCTACATGTGGAAGTACGTGTGAACAGGGAGTGGTACACTGGCCGTGTCACAGCTGTGGAGGTGGGCAAGAATGTTGTGCGGTGGAAAGTGAAGTTTGACTATGTGCCCACGGATACAACTCCAAGAGACCGCTGGTAAGGAATGCTTTTCTGGGGGGTGACCAGTATGACAGAAGTTGGCTAGGAGAGGAGGAAGATCCTCAAGCTCTTCTCTCATCAGTCTGTTCAAACAGGCCATGACAGAGGTGATACAAACTTTATGTCCTCCATAGGGTGGAGAAAGGCAGTGAAGATGTACGGCTAATGAAACCACCTTCTCCAGAGTATCAACCTCCTGACACACAGCAAGAGGGTGGGGAGGAAGAAGAGGCTATAGTGGTTCAGGAGACTGTAGCCATGGCAGAGCCCTCTACCTCTGACTGTAGCCGCATCGAGCCTGACACTACTGCTCCAAGTACCAACCATGAAACCGTTGATCTTCTGGTCCAGATTCTCCGGTTTGTTCTTCATCTTCCTGCCCCAGGATGACATCAACTCTCCACATTTTCCAGTGCCATTCTGAGTTCCTGTCCCTATCTTTTTTCCTTAGGAATTGCTTACGATATTTTCTGCCTCCAAGTTTCCCAATCTCAAAGAAGGAGCTAAGTGTTATGAATTCAGATGAACTAATATCTTTTCCTCTGGTGAGTCTGTCTGACCTTCAGTTTTCTGCTGCCTGCCCCTGCCACACTATATGCTTGTGATTACTCTTGTGATTGTTAGCACTAAACTATGTGCTCCACCTTCCCTTTCTTTCTGCCAAAAGAAAGAAGTGACTTTATGTTAAGGAGAAAAAGTGGTTTAACTAGATAAGACGTGAATATGCAGGTACCCAACTCCACCCTACCAAAGGTGCCAGTAGTTTATCCTCTGTTAAAGACAGCATGCCTGTTTTGACATTTTAAGATGAGCATGTCCTGTTTCCACTCAGCCCCCGCAGAGGGAGTAAATCTGACCCAGGTAACAGCAAAGAGTTTAGATCTAGAACTTGAGACTAGAGAATAGCTTGTGGCACATGGAGATGAGTACTAGGACTTGAGTAATCTGGCAAATACGATGCATTGCCTTTTCCAAGTACTATGCTGAACATGATGACAGGAGAGTCCTGTCTTCAGTGGCTTAAGAAGAACTCGGGGTGGTTATCAGGTAGTGGGACATGAGACCAAGAGTGTGAGTGCTGTGGAAATGGCACCTGGGGAAAGGCCAGAGGGAACAAGGGCTTTGTTGAGTGGCTGCCTATCTAAGTAAAGAGGGTTCCGAGCACAGGACTGATGTGAACAAAGGCCGAGCGAGCTGAAAGAGGAAGGGGTCAGGGCAGCAGGTGGATGAACATTTAGGATAGGGGGAGCCTAAGAGCAAGAAACAGTGTATCTTGAATGACCAGTTTAATTATGCTGGCTTAACCTCTGTGGGAAGGAGTGCCAGCAAAGGTTAGAGCTGAGAAAATTCAGTCTGATGCATGTCTTTTTTGTAGTTGGCCAATTAGCAAATAATTACAGGTTTTCAAGCCAGTTAGTCTTCGTTGAAACCACTCATCATGGTTTCATATCATGAAAGTAGTCATAGGTACTCCATCATAGAATAGATGTGGTTGTACAGGTTCTAGTGAAGCTTCATTTACAAAAACAGGCAAGTGGGCTTATCTGGGGTTATATCTGTTGTCCTCACTCCTAAGGGGTTATATTTGATAGTAGTTTTTTTGGGTAGGGATAGGTGGTAAACTTGGGTAGGGACATTGGTTCAGCTATAAAAGGTCACAGGTAAGAGAATAGGAGCCAGGGTGGGGGGAATGGGCCAGTGGATAAAAGAACTATATCAGAGGTTAAGAGTCTAGACCAAAAACTCACTCACTTCTTAGGATGGATCCTACTCCCCCATAATGCCACCTTGCTCTCCTTGTGAGGGGATAGAGCATGGCATTAGTGCAGAGTTAATGGGTGACAGGATGTATGACAGTATCTTTATTAGAAGGCTCCACGCTTCTGCTTTTGCTCTTGTTTATGCTGTAGTTGCTCTTTGCAAATCTCAGAACAGACAGTGAAGTCTAGACAGGACAGTGAGGTTTAGATGCCATCATCTTGTCAGATACAGGGGCCAAGCAATCTCCCCGAGTCCAAAGTAGAAAAAACTTAGTTCATATTTGTTGCTTTTGGCTTAAAGTTATTGCCAAACTCATCAAAGCCTGGGTACAGTGGAACCTCTTCAGTGAGTACAACTGCTCAGCCCAAAGTAAAGTCAGTCTGAATGTCTGAATCCAAAAATAATATTTAGTTTATTTTTGTAAAAGAAATACAACTTTGACTTCCTGGCTATAATGTCTAAAATCACATTAAACTTTTTTTTTAGTGTCAGGTCTTAGCAGAATCTTTAAGTGCATGAGTTTATAAATGCTGAACTTTTTCCTATCATGTGGGGTCAGGATTTCCCTGAAGTCTTATAATATTTGCAGGATTCTTTTTGGGATGTACAAATATTAAGACGTAGGTATCATTTTTAAAAATCAGAGTAATAGCTGTTGTGGATCCACAGTTGCCTCAGAATAAAGAGTTTAAAAACAAAAAGAACTAATACCAAGCATTATGGTCCTCATGATGTTGAATTTTTAATTTTAATTCTTTGAACCTGGCTTCAGTTCTGTTTTGCAATCCCAGGATAATTTTTTGGGGGGCAGAATATGACATTTCTTTTAGCATCTGGTTTAAGAGGATAATAGTATAGATTGTAAAATTAATAATAATAAAGTTAAACATTTACAGGTGAAGGTTTTTAAAGAAAAACTGCTGTCAGAAGCTTTTCAGTACTGACAACTTACACATCTTTATAAAAGAATAAGAGTTGGTCAGACAGTAGTGGCCAGCCAAGACCTGTAGTTCTGAGTTTCTGTTCATTAAAGTGACCTCCTCTTTATGATTTCTGATTAAATCATATTATAAATCTGGGCTTGGAAAATGCATTTCACCTGAATAGATATGCAAAACTAATTTATATACTCAAGTTCCATGTAACATTTCATTTTGAATAGATAGCCTATTCCCTGGAGGTCTTGGGGCCTCAGGGAAGACAATAAAATTCTCTCATTCTGCAAAAATATCTACTTAGAAAAATCTAGAGATACTGTGTCTTGATAGGTGCTTGATAATATTTGTGGAAGAGAACTGTTTTGGTTCTGGTACTATTGGCTATCACTTAAAAGTGAATTGCCAGAAAGACCTTTTATGGGGCCAGGGAGATAGCTCAGTAGAATAAGCACTTGCCTGGCAAGCTCAGAGTCTTGAATTCAATCCCTGGAACCTCAAAAAAAAAAAAAAAAAAAAGACCTCCTATAAAGTTACAAAGGTGTGATTGGGTTGGAAGATTTATCCAGGCATCCCCCTGTTTTTTGTTTTTTTTTTTTTGCCATCTGGAATGTTAAATAATCCTCTCTACCCCATATACCTCATGGCTTGCTGTCTGCTAAAGCACTTTTCTGAATGCTTTAACTGGGTGCTCATTACTTCATCCTCATGAGAGCCCCATTAGATCAGAATTAAGTTCTCTGTACTTTGAATCCAAGGAGACTCTTGCCTCTTGTGTCTCTGAGACATTCCTTCAAAACAAACATCCTTTCTGGACCTGTGCCTGTCTCTGAGCGCCCTGATGACCCTCTCTGGCTCCCTCCACAGAAAGAGTACTTCAAGCAGTATGAAGTGGGGCTTCAAAATCTGTGCCATTCCTACCAGAGTCGTGCTGACTTACGGGCCAAGGCATCTGAGGAAAGTCTACGCACCTCTGAGAGGAAGCTCCGTGAGACAGAGGAGAAACTGCAGAAGCTGAGGACGAACATTGTAGCACTCCTGCAAAAGGTGCAGGAGGTGAGCCAGGCAGCCTTAATTGCAGCTGGACCACCTGGTCTTTCAGGGAGGGGGGCAGGGAACGCCTGCTCTTTTCTCATAGGACTCTATCCACTCACAGGAAGCTGTGATTCCAATCCTGGCTGCACAGAATCCTGACCAGGAGGGCTTGAGGTGGTACAGCTGCCTGGGCCTCTTCCCAGCCAGACCCACCTTGTACAGCTTGGTTTGTGAACCCTCCTAGCTATAAAACAGTTCTTCCTTTTCCACATAACACCCAGAAGTAGTGTTTCCCCTTTAGATAAGTGTTAATCAAGGCAGCAGATAACTGAGGGCCTACTCTGTCCTTTCTTCAGGGTCTAGGGAGAACAAAGACAGGTTAGATAATATTCCAGTTTTTGCAGCCCCACATTCTGGTGAAGGAGACAGATGGTATGCTGTGCTGTGCAATAACTAATAAGAGACAGAACACTGGGGAAGGCCACTTGTCAGGGTATCTGGGGTGGCCTTTAAGGAGGTGGTATTTGAGTAGAGGAAGGGTGCTGCCCATGTAGAGTGGGACTCCTGCAGAAGGAAAATGAGCAGGACTTGGTCTCGGTGGGGGGTTGTGTGTGGTACTGGAAGAAGGATTCTATAAATTGAGATTTGGTTCTGAGAGCATTGGGAAGCCCCTGAAGGGGTGTGGCATTGGTTCCGTTTTTCAGTATGACAATTTGGTTGATTGGAGGGATAAAAGTTAGATTCAGGGAACCTGGTGAGGGGATTCCCACAGCTAAGGTAAGATGCAGTGATGGCTTGGACATTTGTGTGGTGACAGTGGAAAGAGAGAAAAGTAGGTATTTTTTTATTTGAGAGAAAGATTGTTAAGGCTAGTGGGAGCTTGAGGTAGAGGCATGGCAGAAACAAGATAATCTTGGTATCATCTGAGCACATAGATGAGGACAGGGATAGGTGTCAAAATAGGATAGGAACCTGATAGCTGAGATAGTAGAATGAGGAAGAGATGCTGGGATCAGCCCAGGAGCTTGGAGAAGAGTAGCGAGGCTTGTCCCCCACACCACTTGGCTGGCCCTGGCTGATCCCTGCCCTGCTCTGTTCCAGGACATAGACATCAACACAGATGATGAGCTGGATGCCTACATCGAGGACCTCATCACCAAGGGGGACTGAGGGTCCAAGAGCCAGAATCACCTCCTCTGCCTCTCAACCCAGCAGCTTCAGGGAGGGAGATTTCATTTCTGGGTTGATGGACTTAACTTTTGATTTGATTCATGTGAGACATTTATGCTTTTGGAAGGATGGATATCTTGATTCTTTGAATTTTTTTCTCTAAGTTTATAAATATTTATTTTTTGAAAGAAACAGGCTGTGTTGCTGTGAGACCATGTTTTTTATGACTTTGGGTAAAGGACAGAAACATACTTTGGCCATATGAGGTTGCCACTTCAACTTCTGGGCCCTCAAAATGATGGTAAGACCAGCATCACCCTAAATTTGGAGATTCCAAGGATATTAATGGTTTCTCTTACAGAGGATTAACACTAAAGAGATTGAGGAATGGGGTGGGAGAGAGCCTCCCAGAGTGGTATGGCCAGTGGGGATTCAGATCAAGGGAACCATGTAGGACTGGTCAGCAGGTTTATCATCATAGAGACTTTCCTTCTTGTAGCTCTGCTGTGTCACAATAAGACTGTGAAGGTCTGTAGTTAGCCCCCAGCGGTTATATAGAGTCATCCTGCCTGTGGCATCACTTAATGGTGTGGGAAAGAAAGATCTTGCTAATTAGTTCTTCCGTTCCCCATGAATTCTCTCTGAAGGACTAATTTTCTCAGTTAACCACCTGCCTCAGTTGTGAGTCCAGGTTGAGTAGACAGCTCCAACTAGGTAGATCCCTGACCTGGGTAGCACTTTGAATGTTTAATTCCAAAGGATTCCTCAGGGAAAGAGTAGGTGTATTAAAGAGCTCTGGTGCTGAACGGCTACCTCAGATGGTACAGGTCCCTGGAGAACCTGCTACTATTTTTCTACTTTCTTTTGCCTATCTCTACCAATATGTGGCACAGCCCCTAGTCCTCAGTAGTTAGAAGGACCTGTAAATTTTTAGGGTCTCCAGTGGCAGCTCTGCAGGAAACTCATCTCACCTCTCCCTATCCAGACACAGCCTCAGAAGCCACATCCTTCAGTAACTACTCAAGGTCAGGCAAAAGAGTTGCTGAGGTTTCTATAATGGCCATTGGAATAATTCTGGTTCCATTTCCTGCAGCTTTTTTTCCCCATTCCTATTTGTGTCCTCTGAAGGCATAAGAACTGTGGCCTAGTACCACTGATTCAAACTTTCTTGGGTGTGTTTTTACCATTAACCTAACCCAGGCCAGCATTGACTACATTGCTGCCCAGTAATGTCTGCAAAAAACTAAGAAGTGCTGAAGGACACAGGTCATGTGGCTAGAAGCACTTATGACTAGTAGATTCTGGGCTTTCCCAAACCATATCTGCAGGAGAGGACAATAGGAAATAATACTCAGAAGTAGTCTTTTCTCCTCTAGAACATTCTCCAAGAGACTTGGAATTTCCTGAGCTATTGATCCTCCTTCATCCTCTCCTCTGTTTTCCCTAGGCAATGCATGAATTGTCCTTTTTTGTCCCTAAACCTGTTCTAGTCTAAAAGGAAGATAGTTCTGTAAGTTTTACTTGAGTCATATTCAAGTTGTTTACTTACATATGTGATCAAAATGCAGTACAGTAAGTTTGCAACTTAATGAATGAACATTAAGTTGCAAACTTCCATAGATACAAACGGACCTCACATTACAAACATATGTACAAACAAATCATGGAAGTAGCACGTGGTCTGCTGGATAGTGTGACAGTTGTACTGCCTACTATATAGTGTGATAGAGTATATAGTGCTCAATCACAGCCCAGGGTGTTTGGAAGCAAGAGGAAAAGTGATGTGGACGGGAATGCTAGGAAGCACAAAGCAATAACCATGGAAGCAAAAGTGAAAATATTTGAGAAATTGAACTGAGGCAAAAAGATGGTAGGTGTTACTTGTTCTTTTTTTTGTGTTTTTTAATTTTTTTTATTTTTATGCTTTATGTTGTATATTCGTGTGAAAGGTATATAAAACTTTTGTGGGATTTAAGAACAAATCTGACTTACTGAATGTTCTCCAGGAATGGAGCTGGTTTTGTTAAGTTGGAAACTTGTACTATAAGCTCCTGGTGAGACTTCTGAACTTGGTTTGTACTCTGGGTGAAATCTAGCACCTTGAAGCTCTTTTGTTTATTTATTTTTTGTCCTGTGGCTTTACCCAGTCTTCAGTGCTTTCTTAGTCTTTACCTTCTTTATTATTTGAGCTTCACCTTCTTTAACATCCACAGAAATAGACCAGACTTTTTTCTTTCTTTTTAGATTTCTTAAATGTTATAGATGCAACTTCTGGGTGTGCTTAATCCAACCTCAGCTTTGCTGAATAGCCTGTTTTCCAATCAAAGATCTTGCTGTTCTGGGTGGGTTACAAAATGCAAGTCTCTCCCTCTCCTGGCAACATCACAGGACAGTTGATTGGCATGGACCTGTCTGGCAACATGAGAGAAGAAAGAAAGCCTGGCTTATCTGTGGCAGGATGATCCTTAGCACAGGATGCAAGAAAGTGAGGATAGCTAGACATCTCTCCTACTTAAGGAAAGAGATGAGGGCTTTGGTTGGCTGGTTTGGTTTTTTAAGTAATGTACACAAAGATTAAAAAAAAAAATTGTGAGCCAGGTGTGGTGGTACATACCTGTACTCCCCACCCTCAAGCTGGACCTTGAAGAGAGCAAGACATCTTTCCACCCAATACATAAATCTCACTGAATGCATCCTAAGAGCTCATACATACACACACATTCTGTGGATACACACACACACACAGTGGATTTTAGAACTTCTTTCAGAATAGTCCTGAAGGGTCTCCTTTATTATGAACAGCTGTAGAGCACATCATTATTCTGGATTCAGTTTAATATTCTTTGTGAGCATTTGAGTTGTTTCTCAAATTAGAAAAATTGCTGAGTGCATTTACTGATTAACTTAGATCTATATTTACAAAGGGTAAATTCCGAAAAGGAAAAGATAGTATGTTTTAAGCTGTACTCTCACTCTGCTTTCAAGGAAAAACTTCCAATGACAATTCCAAGAGTGCCCTTCCCATACCTTGCCAGAATGTATGTAACTATTTACTAAATGTGTAAAATAATGATTGAGTCCATTTGAATTAGTTTAAATCAGTGAGATTTATTGTTTTCATTGGCCAATTTCCCTTCTGATACAGAACAATATGTAGCTCTGAATTTTGGGTTAGGTAGAACTTATTGTAAATAAGATTTAAAATAAGGTGTAAAGTCCTCAGGAAAATGTCTGCCTTACAGGACCCCTCAACTCCTAAAGGTCCCAGGGATTACAGATTAAAAAGCTCATTTTTATCTGTTACTAGGTCAGTACAATGGTATGACATTTTTGTTTACCAAAAGAAATTAATGATTAATAATGGGTTTAGAAAACTTTTAAGCTTCATTAATGTGTTCTAGCAACATTATTTTTTGTGTTGTTAGGTCTATTCCCCCCTTCCTTTATATGAATTTCAAATTCCAGGACTGAAGCTGCATTGCCCAAGAGAGGAAACTATGAGGCTCAGTGTCAAGCCTGATAGCTTCAAACTTTTTTTGTTTACATGGAACCTAGGGGCTTGACCTGAGTACTCTGCTTCCTCTGGCTGCTTGTTCCTGTTGGAAGATAATTCTGCAGCTGAGCCAGGTTGTGTGTGAGTCTCCAAGGTTCTTGATATCATTCTGAAAATTTCACTGTCAGGTTCTGGTTTCTGTTGGAGGTGGAACCTCTGGTACTTCCTATGAATTACCACGAGTTTGGTTCATAGAGCAGTTGCTTAGCCAGCTTGTGTGCCTTTAGGTTGGTTAGTTTGGCTTCTGCTGAAGGCACCATCTCTATTGATCTGGGCAGACTGCAGAAGAGGACCTGGCAAAGCACATGCCAAGATGTAGCCAAGCCTGCTTTTCATTTCGTCACTATCATTCAGTAATTTGCCATCCATGAAACAGGCTTAACCAGGTCCAGTGCCAGAGACTTCCTTCTTCCTATTTGTTTACAGTGCCTCAAACAAATCACTCTACTCTTGCTCTCAGTTCTTGTAAGATGAAAGGGTTGGTTGGTAGTAGAGGTTTTCCGGTTTATTTAGCACCAGGGCATGTCTCCACCTGAAATTTATACAGCCCTAGTAGTGACACTGGGACTGTTCTCGTTGAAGTTTGGCAAGGGGCCCATTGCCTGTTGGAAGTTTTGTATTATGCCACTAGCTGTAGGGCTTGAGATGCTTTGTGATTCATGGAGGGTTCATATGCATTCCCCAAGGCTACTATCATGGCCTAAACATTTAGCCAAGGATGAGTATTGGACTTTTAATTAGCCTCCCATTTAGCCCATGATGCCTCTGATTTCATGAAGTTCTGGCATTCTCAGTAGCAGCTAGGTAAGGTCTGGACTGGTGTGGAAGTTCATACCACTTGGGCAAACTTGGACCAATGAGAGGGTAAGGAACCAGCAGACATATCCATCCTCTTCTGTGCCCTCTAGTTTACTGATAATTCCAAGGGTTCCCAGCGGCTGCACAATTCTTTTCCAAACTGAGCAACTCTCATCTGCTACTGCGGTTTTTCGTCATCTATTTAAAGTTCTGAGCTCCTGAAACCCTCCCAAAGGCCTGGCAAGTTAAACCAGCAGTAGGCTGGGTTTTGGAAGCCATGGTGGTCAGAGAAGTTTTGAGTTACTCATTGTTAAATCAGCTAACACAGTGCAACACATACCCAAGGGTTGATTATAAATTTTTACTGACCCAGATATGGCTAGCATTACAGCACTCTGGAGATTTTTCTAGGGGCCTGTGTCAGCTCTGTCCCCCAGGGGCTAATGGGCGGTGGCTTCACAGTTAATGCCAGCGACAGCCTAGACTCAAGCGTGGGCCCAATTGCGCATGGGCAATTGTTGCTATGCACCCCCAACGCCTCAGCTGCTCATTGCGCATGCCCTGTGGGAGCTTGCAGCTTCTGCCCAGGTGCACACTCCGTATATTGAGGTGTTTTACAGCTCAGGCCATCTTAGGAGCCGCGAGGGCTGCTCCTGCTCCAAGTGAAAAAAGGCACCCCCACACTGGGGCTACTACCTTTTTCCACAGTTGTTTTACAACTTTTTGAGAGGTTACTGCAAAGTTTTCTTTTGGTACAGATGCCTTTCTGGCTGGTCGTCTTTATTTCTGCAAGGTGGAGGACTTAGAAAAAAGCTGCCTGTTTTTTCTTTTTGCCTTAAAGGGGCAGCCTGTGTGCCAGCCCCGCAGGGCCTGACCTGAGCGGTCTCCGGGATTCACAACATTTATTTGCTACAAGTTTGCTGTTGGCTTGGTTTGCAATGTTTGTTGAAAGGTAACCATTTTTAGATTTTTGTGTATTGTCATGCTGAGGATAATCCAACCCCCTCTGCACCAACACTTAAGCTATAATGTTAATATTTTCTGTCATCTTTCAATCCTAGTGGAATATAGTTTAGTTTAAACCATAAGCAAGAATCAAATTTTGTCATCTTCCCACCCCTGGGTGGAAATTCACTTAGGCTAGCTCATTTGTTATATGAATCATTTGGGCAATTTGTGTTTCCTTGTGCTTGGTTAGCATTGGATTGGAGGCACATCTTAGGGCAATAGAGACATCCTGCTGTTATTGCACAGGTGAGTGTGATGTGAGGGCTGAAGCTGTAGCAGAACTTAATCATGGCAATCCTCAGCATCTAAAGGGTTGCTTAAAAAAAATTAGGCTATTAGTGTTTACTCATGGAATTTTAACTTGCTTGATGAAGTTTTGTTTTGTCTCTGTACAACTAAGCTATGTATGTGCCTGACCCACGATTCTCTTTTATAGTTTTTTTTTTTTTCATTCAGACAAGTTATAATTGCATTAAATACGTTTTGAGAATGTTGAATGTTCCCAGAGGATGTGAAATGATTTTCCATTTGTTTAAGACTTCTGTTCTTTAGTAAGATTTTATAATTTCTTCATATGCATTCTATAACTTTCTGGGCCAATAAGATATTTTTTCATTCAGCTTTGTATAAATGTTCTGGTTATAACATTAAGTCATGTTATTGTGGGGTTTGCCATTGTGATTAGATACTTTTTTCCTAGTGCTTATTGATGATTATGGAGAAAAGCTGTTACAGACTTTGGTAGATCTAAAACTAAACCTGTTTTTGTTGTTGCTTTTTTTTTATAGAGGCAATTTACAAATTTGCCAGTATACCAAGTTAGTTGCCATTTAATTTTACTTAGAAACTTTGAAATGATGTTGAATCATTCTGGGTCTTGTTTGTGATATGGATGAAATCTACATGTGAGGGTTGAACAGGACAACTGGCTGTTGGTTTTGATAATATCAAAAATGTTTCTTTTTTTTTTTTTTTTGGTCTTTTTGAGACAGGGTCTCACTGCAGTTCAGTCTGGCCTAAGCTCACTTTGTAGCTCAGGCTGGTCTTGAACTCACCAACAATCCTCCTGCCTCTGCCTTCCGAGTGCTGGGATTACAGGCATGCGCCACCACGCCCAGCTAGATTCAAAAATGTTTCTTGTATCTTGGGACCTCTGAACTCATGTGTAGCTGCTGTCCTGAGTCCAACTGGCTTGTGGGGAAAAAGGGCAGCACCACGGGAAATGAAAATGTGGGTTATGTCCTCTGGAGATGGGCTGAATTTTGTCAAAAGTGCCTTTTACCACTTTAAAAAGCAATACAGAATTGACCATTTTTTTCTTGTGTTTATCAGCTTTTTGTACTTTGGAGGAGTGAATTCATTGCTTATTTACTGGGAGTTTATTTATGGTTTCTTTTTTATTTTTTAAATATATTTGGTTATTATAGGGTCTCACTGTACAGCTTGGACTAACAGTGATCCTCTTGTTTTCAGCCTCCCCAGCACTGGAATTATAGGTGTCTGCCACTATGCTCAGATTCTGTGGCCTGCTCAGCCAGTCCTGGTGCTAGCGCAGCATGTGGTGCTGGGATCAAATAGTGGTCCCTAAGCTTGCCTAAGCAGGCACTTTAGTCCATGAGCTATCTTGCTGGCCCCTATTCTTTCTTTTTTAGTTCTTTTTCTGAAAATCACTCCTCAGAGGAGCAGCTGGCAAAGATATTTTTCCAATTCTGAGGGCTGTCTCTTGCCTGTGTTGCTTTCTTAGCTTTGAGAAGCTTTATATATGCATGTCTGAATCTGCCAAAATGGCATTGATTAATCTGTACAACTAACTACACTGTTAATTATACTCTTTAACAGATGAGGAAGGCATAACAAATCTAGTCTGATTGTAAAAGTCAGTTTTAAAGACCTATATGGAGTTTACTCTGAAAGCTATTGTTTTATTTTTATTAGACAGTGAGTAGCCATAAAAGTTTACTGTATAAAGCATTTATAACTTAGGAAGATGTACAAATGTTACCATCCAGCTAGTGTGTTTTGCTTTCTACCCAGATAGAATTACAAAGCAAAGAGTCAAGAGAGGACCAAAGGAAAGTATTTATTGTACAACGAGATCAGAAAGCAGCATTTATTGTAAAATGAAGTGCTCCTAGGCAGATGAATCTAGGAGGGGGCCCAAAAGGGTTGTCCAAGGGACTCTTGTCTAGGGATTTTTAGACTCCAAGATGGCTACATCTTAGCCAAATTCAAATCAACCTATAGGGTAGCAATCAGAAAAGTCTGATGTAGATATGGGCCTATAGGAGTTCAGGGTAGGTAGCAGGTATACTTTAGCAGCACCATTAATTCTAACTTCAAACAGAACAAAAATATTGTTTACAAAGGTATGAATATCTTATTTTGGGGCATGAAAATCTTGCCAATCTAATGAGGTCATTGTTTGCTGATCTCAGAGGTATCTGTCTTTGGTTGTTGTATTCTTCATAGTCTCAGTCTTTTGGCTGGGCCTCTTGGCTGCTCACATTTCCATTTGCTATGACCTGGTTCAAAGCCTCTACACATAGACAAATTGCCAGGCTACACCTCACTTTTTTAATTGAGTCAACTTACGGCCATCAGCTATCTCCTGGAAGTTGTAGTCTTTTTATGAATTACAATTGTTATGATTTCCTTGTCTCCTTTTTACCTTTATTTTTTCTATCCTACCTACAAGGAACATTCATCTCCTGATTTATTACTATAATTTTATAAATTCCTACTGGTCTCTTCTCAATTTTGTTCTTCTCTGTTCTGTAGAAACCTGTACCCTAAATAATGATCATCTTTTATTATTGTTTGCCCTGTCTGCTTTTGAACTTAGGCAGACATAGCATTTTACTGTTTTATAATTTGCTTTATATTTTCACCATTATGTCACCAAAATTTGTCGTGGTGTTGTAATACATTTTACCACAGTACTGAAAAAAGGAATTAAACTGACAGTTGAACATGCTACTTTAAAAAAAAAATCCACACTTCTATAACTGGCACTTCATTTTAGTATTTTTTTCTTTTTTCTTGATACTGAGAGCATCTGTGAACATTCTTATTTATGTCTGCTGTTACTATGTAGGATATTCTCCCTAGAGTGTAATCATTGAAGTAGACTACAGAATCATAGGTCATGCCCATTGTAATGCCACATTTTTCACAAGTGGTTGTATCAAATTTCATAGTCAATGGCCCTGTAACTAGATGTATATTTCATTTCTCCACTTCTTCCCAAGAGTATTACTAGACTTAAAATTTTTACCAGACTAAGGGATGGAGCAGTATTTCATTATGGCTTAATTTGCATTTCCTGATTTCTGTTGTGGTTAAGCACCTTTATATTGAGCAGTTAGTTGTTTTGGTGACTTTTGGCTCATTTTGAGCCTTGCTATACAGTTCATGATGACTGTGAGCTTACTTTGTAGCCCAGGCTGGTCTTGAACTCATAGTGATCTTCCTGCTTCAGCCTCCTGAGTGCTGGGATGACAGGTGTGTGCCACAATGCTCAGCTTTTCTGTCTTTTGCTGGATTTTTGCGAATTGTGGGTACAGGTTCTTTATAAAGTTAATTGTGTTGCAAATTTCTTTCTCCACTCTTTGGCATGTCTTTTGTTACTCACATTTTAGAGTCTTTTGATGAACAGAAATTCTTGATTTTAATGCAGGTTTATTAAGTTTTTTTCTGCATAGTTTTCCTTAAGAAATTTTCCCTACCCTAAGTTCATGAAGGTATTATTTTATCTTACATATACAGGTCTTATTTTTTTATTTATTTTTTTGTGGAACTGGGCCTTGAACTCAGGCCCTTGCGCTTGCAAGGGAAGTGCTTATTCTACTGAGCTATCTCCCTGGTCCCCCATACAGATCTTTATTTCATCTGGAATTGACTTTTGTATATGGTGTGCGATAGGGTCTCCTTCTCTCCCTCCCTCTACCCCTTTTTCCTGTCCCTCCTCTTCTTCGTCTTCTTGATTGGTCCCATGTCCTTATTTTGAAAATCTTATCTTTACAGTGCTACCTCTTATATACCAGGTGTTCACATATTTATGTCTCTATAGTTTTGTTTATTATCTTTTTATGCCATACTGATTTAAATATTTATAGTTACATTTAATAGAGTCAGTTTTCCACTTTTCTAAACTTCAGAACTGTTTTAACTAATCATTATCTTTTGTAATTTCATATAAATTTTAGACTGGCTGGGGAGATGGCTCAGTGGAATAAGTGCTTCTCTGGCAAGCTCCAGGGTCTGAGTTCAATCCCCAGTTTCGCAAATAAATAAATAAATAAAATTTTAGACTCATCAAGCTCCAAAGTAAACCTGTTTCATTGGAATTATTTGCCATCAATTTAAGAAGAAATAATATCTGCATAAATCTTCCAAATTATGTGGATGGTATAATTCTTGCATTAACTGAGATCTTTCTTTAGTATCTCTCAAATACTATTTTCCTTTTAGGTATATTGTGTATATCTTGTTCCATGTATCTTATTATCCTATCTGTAAGTTCCTTTGTATTTCTATGTGCTGTCATCTGTGAGTAGTGATAATTCTGCCAGTTCTTATGCTTCACATATTTTTCTTACCTAATGGCATCGGCTCTACTGATACAGTGTTATACACATGGTGAAAGTGAGCACCACGTTTTTGTTTATTTCACAAAGAGAATGTATTTGTATAGATATTAATCACATTGTGAAAGTTTCCTTCCATACCTATTTCTAATTTTTAGTGTCGTGGATATATATTGAACTTCGCCTAAAATAATTTCCTTTGAAATGAACAAAATGGTCATCCATCGACCAGTAGTTGCCTTTAGTTGGTCATTGTCTAGTTTTGTTCAGGGTAAATTAATCTTGCATTTCTACAATATAATGATCAGTTTTTATAGTTATATTTGTTCATATTTTATTTGAATTATAGCATTATGATTGACACTAGTTTGTAATTTGCCTTTTTCATACTTCTGTCATTTTTTAATGATGAATCTTCTTACTAGCCTCAAAAAATGAGTTTGGGAGGGGCCAGGGAGATGACTCAGTGGAATAAGCGCTTCCCTGGCAAGTGCAAGGGCCTGAGTTCAATTCCCGGTTCTGCCAAAAAAAAAAAAAAAAGAGTTTGGGAATATTGCTTCTTTTCTTCTGCCCTTTGAATAGTTTCTGCAAGATTGGAGTTATTTCTTTATCATCTGTGTCTAGAGTTTTGTGTATATGTATGTGGAATTTGTAACTAATTTAAGAATTTTAAAAAATGGTTGTAATACTATTAAGAGTTTTATATATTTTTATTCATTTTAATTTATATTTTTCTAAGAATTTATCCATTTTATCTTTCTAAACTTATGTGAGAGTTGTTCATAAAATGCTCATTTTAAAATATGTCTAGTATGTTTTTATGTCCCTCTTTTATTCCAGACTTTTTTTGCTTATTCATCCTTCCCTTTCTGTTTCTAATCGATAATGCCAAGTATGTCAATTTTTAGTTTGTCAAAGAAACAACCTCAGCTTTCTTTATCTTCTTTATAGTAGAATCGTCCCTTAAATCCAGTTTTTGCTTTTCATGGTTACTAAATGGAAAGTTCCACAAATAAAAGACTGATAATATGGTGTTAGAAAACTTTTATTACAGTATATTAAAATAATTGTCCTATTTTATTATTAATCATTGTTAATCTCTTACTGTGTCCAGTTTATGAAATTCATCATAGCTATGTATGTTTAGGAAACAACAGATTATATATAGACTTTAGGGTACTACCTGTGGTTTCAGGTATCCTGTATGGGTCTTGGAACATACCCCTGTGGATAAGAGGAACTATATTATGTTTTCTGTTTTATTAATATTTGATTTTATCTTTACTTAATTTATCCTATTGTTCATTTTCTTACTCAAATTTGATATTTAGCTGATTAGTTTTAGCTTGGTTTATAAGTTTTTGTTTTTTTCTGTTTTGAGACAGGTCTCACTGTGTAGTGCAGGCTGGTTTTGAACTCATGTATGGAGTGCAGACTGGCCTCAAACTCACAGCAATTCTGCCTCATTCTCCTGGGTTCTAGGATGACAGGCTTGTATCACCACACCAGGCTGGCTTACAAGTTTTCAATGCTTTTTATTTCTCCCCCCCTTTATTTCTTATAAATACTGCTTTACCTATATCAAATAGGTTTTGAAATATAGTATTTTAATATTTTATGATTTCTGTAATTGACTTATTGAAGTATATTTATTAATATTTTAATATTGTTTTTCTCCTTAATTGTTTTTGTTATTGATTTTTAACTGACTTCTTTATAGTATAAGAATATAGTTTATATACCAGTTCTTTGGAATTATCTGAAATTTTATGAATGACCCCAAATATGAGATTAATGTTCAGAAATGTTTCACTTGCATTTTAAAGATACATAT
>PVKA01016176.1:0-48453 GCA_004027165.1 Ctenomys sociabilis | reverse complement strand
GAGAGAGAGAGAGAGAGAGAGAGAGAGAGAGGGAGAGAGAGAGAGAGAGAGAGAGAGAGGGAGAGAGAGAGAGAGATTGTTAGATTTGATGATTAATTTCCTAACCTAGTTAACCTTAGTGGAAAAAGACTCAATTATGCAGTATTGGTTGAGGGATAGTTTCGCTGTCAAAAAGCTTGTATTTGTTCTGATTGAATGTGATTCAGAGGATCCCAGTGGGATGGAAAAATCAGATAAAGTTGAGATTTGACTGGGTTTGCATGACCAATAACCTTTCCAATTTAATAGAATAAATAGTGCTTCTATGTGTACTTAAGATATTGACATTATCTAAACTAGAATGAGTTTTTTTTCTGGAGGAAAATCAGGATTTTCTGACATCACAGTAAGGAGAACATGTTATATAATTATAATGGCATCTTATCATATAGATCCAGATACATCAAATGCATATTTTTAAAAATCCTCCTAGCACTAGCCCATGTTATGTGTGATACTTGTGCACTGCTATTTCTGCATTATAATGCTGTCCTACTATAGTTTATAAATGGAATATAATATAAAACTAGCCAAGTGCCAAAAGGCTTGGGTCATTTTAAATGTTTATTGAACTTTAAATACTCTGTATATTATATGTTCCAATATAGATAATCATTTTTCTTGTGGCTGCTTCACTAATAATGATATTAGATTTTTAAAGATGCATTTGCAAGGTTTTTTTGTGTTTAAGGAAGGGTCTAGAGGGTGTTCAGGGTCTTATTACTAGATCAAACTCATAGTGATCTGCCTGGTTATGGCCTCCCAAGAGCTGGGATTACAGGCCGGGTCTCAACTGTCATCTCAGCACGCCCTGGGGTGGGCTGGCACAGCAGGCAGGGGGATTGAACTCCCGGCCCCTGCACCTGCTTGAAGGTGCTTTAATCCTCTGAGCTATATTTGGCTGGCAACAATGCGTTTACAAAATGAAATAATTTTTGATATTTTTAAAGTCACACCTAGGTATAGCAAGATATCAGCCACGGTGATTGGGAAAGTGTTAATGTTTTCAAGTGCTTTTTAGTATTGGGACCGAGAGCATTAATAGGAAATACAATAAACACGGATGCTTTACAAGTGCTTTTGATCTCCTACATAGGTACAGGCACACATGAGAATATCTGACTATGTATAGTAGTAGGATTCGTAGATCATAAAGTGTACCTTAATATTTCTAATTCTGTAATTTTTGCCTTAGAAAAATGTGCACACACACGCACACACACACACACACGTATGCACATTCACCTTTGTCTATGATATATCATATCAGAGTTCATAAATTCCTCATAGCCCATTCAAGAGGTCCCTAAGGCTAATAACCTGTAATTCCTTAAATCTTTTTAGCTTTGTTAAAAGACTTCTAGAACCCTAGCACTTTCATATTATAAAAATGAGTTATTTGGGACACTTTGATTTTAAATTATAGCCAGTTTATGATATAACCTTACTTAATCACATGAACTCGAAATAACTACTTCTGCTTAAATTCTAGGATTTTAAAGTAAGCAGAAAATTTTAAATGGAAAGTATCTTTTAGAACTTAATTTGGGAAAATAAAAAATTATAAAAAGGAAGGAGAGTTTGATTTTTCCTGAGCAGAATTGTGAGTGAAATTTGAAGAAGGCAAGAAGGTACAAGGAGAATCCAGAGATTTCCACAGTTTCTTTAGGGAAGATAAGGTTGCAGGCTACAGAGGTGTGGGTGGAAGTCCCAGAGGACAGGACAAGGCCCTGAGAGCCTGAGGCCCGGAGCGCTGGGCAGTGAGTGGGTGGAAATGATTGGGTCCAAAGGAGCAGGCTGTGGAGGACTAAACAACAGGCTTAACTTTTTACCTTGACCTCGCGGACAGACAATTTTCATGAACTTTTTTTTCTTTTCATCTTGGTTGGAACAAGAAGCAAACTGTATTGAGTACACAGAAGGAAGAAGCCTGCAGATTTGGTGAGGGTGAATAGTGCTCCCCTGGGCCACTGAAGTGTGGGGCACTGTTTGGAACAGCACATGAATTTCTACATACTAAAAAAGCCATTTACGTTACTTGTCAAATGAACAAGCTGATGCCATTTACACGATGGAAATCTTCTGGATTACTCTTCTTACCCCAAACAAAATTATCCATAATGTGGTTTTGATTTCAGTTGGGATTGCTTCCCTCTTCAAATCTAGATAAGCTCAATTTGAATCCCCAGTAGAATTTTTGATGACCTATGATGACCTTTAATTTTGATAAAATTTTTTTAACTCCTCAGAGATTTCATTAAGGAATTTGTGTTCTTGACTATAAGACTTTGTGGCCATTCTTTGATCTTTTCATCAAAATGTGAAACTTTACCTCTTTCTTCCATTTTTTTCCTGTATATCCATCCCCCAAGATGCTTACACACACACACACACACACACACACACGCACGCACGCACGCACACACGCACTCACGCACGCACGCAGGCACGCATGCACACATGCAAGTATGCAAACAGACATACTCATTCCACAGAAATTTTTCTTTGAAACAAGGTACTGTGGTATAAAAATGACTTTATGAGGGTTAGGAACATGAAAGTTTAATTTATTTCAGCAATATTCAGCAGTCTGTGGCGGTGGACAAATGCATACCAAGGCCTCAACCTGCGGTTCTAGAGCTGTATCCTAGGCGTGCCCATAGGAAGGGGCCCCTTTTGAAACTCACACAGAAAGGCCAGGTGCAGTGGCATCACATCTGTAATCCAGCACTGCTGGATGTTGAAGCTAGAGGATCAACAACTCAGACCTAGCATGGGTTGCTGGCTGGTTGAGCAAGACCCTTTCTCAAAACAAAAAGTAAAGAAGGCCTGGGGAAGTAGCTCAGGGCAAAGGCTCTGAGTTCAACTCCTAAGAGCACAGTAAACAAAACAAAGCCAAGACCAAACTCTTACAATGATACCATGCCCTTCTGTGAAGCTCACTCAAGGGCAGCATCTTTTGACATTGCATAGACTCTAGGTAGGCCAGCAGCATCTATGCTTAAGACCCTACTATGTTTAAGGTCCTTTGGCCACTCTGCCATTAATGCTCAATGATTCTGGGGAGCTCTGGGACAGACTGCTTGAGCTCGAATCCTGGCTTTGCTGTGTACGAAATGAGTAACAGTGGACATGTTATTTCATCTATATGTAGCTCATTTTGCTCACCCATAACAGGAATAATAAAGCCTCTACCTATTTTATAGGGCCATTGTGAGGATTAAATGATATATAAGCGTGTAAAATGCTTAGAAACAGTATCTGCCACATAGTGCTCAGTAAATGCTAATCGTTAAAATTCTCCTAAATATGTCATTTCATGCAATGAATGACATTATTTTATTCATGCAATAAAATTTCCAGGAGTTTCACACTACTGACAGAATAGTTCCAACACCTCCACCTGACATTCAAAGTCTGCCCATCACAGCCATTCAGTTATATATCCCTCTTTTCTGACATGCAATAAAGCCTGCATTGTAGCCACAGCGGTTTGCTCGCTGACAGCCTTGCGCTACCCCTCGCGCTGCTGAACCTACCTGAGAGCGCGATTTGAGATTCACACGGTACTTTTCAAAAGACACTTGGTAAATGCATGTGAAGGTCAAAGAAAGAAAATCCTCTCTCACTGATGAGTGAAAGACAAAAGAAAGGAAGAGCAGAGAAAAATGCAAGAATTTTTCGTAAAGATGGAAGTGAGAATTTAAACCAAAGGCTTTTATGGGGATTTTTATTACTTTGGAATACAGTCACCATGGTATATCAACCCATAAACAAAACTCTGTAACAGACAATTCCCCACTTGCTATTTCCTAATATTTTTTCACTTAAATTAAGATACCAATGTCTCTATTACAAATGTCTGATTGTAAGAGAGGATTAAAAGCTAAAACATGTGATGCTACAAAGATTCCTGTTGTAGACTTTAACTGAAGAATTAGATGTGTATTTCTTTTTTCTGTGTTGCCTTCAAATATCACCCTTTAGGCCATTACTTAATTTTCAGGAGTAGGAGCATACTTTAAATGTTAATTAATTAAAAGGGAAAATGAAGAGAACGAGAGAGGAAGGGCGTTCTGAGCCCGTGTTTACTTTTCTGCCTGTATTCCCTGGGAGTAGTTGGGCCGCTACTTCAGACTATTAAATTGGTCCTTTTTGTTTTTTCCGTTCCTATGACCTAGTTCTTTCTGTTTTGTGACAGTCACTTTGGTGAGTGAGAGAGGCTAAATGCCACTGATTTCTTTCTTTAATTTTGGTGATTATTTCCCATGCCTACAGGAAAAAGTCATCTGAGAAGCAATCTCAAAAGCTGCTTATAATCTGGCAAGGACTTCAGAGAGTCAGATGAAGCTATGGAGAAGTTCTTAGATGCCCATGGGTAAATTAAATGGTTGAGTTATCTGACCTTTTCTCTTTTGAAGCTGGCATCCTGACAAAGCTTCACACAGCCAGGCAGAAGGTCTCTGTGGTCCTGACCGGGAGAAACCGATCCATGTATCGTCTGAAAAACACTGGGCTGAAAGAGAAAGACCCATTTCCCATTTTGAGCTCTGTCAGTAAATCTTTTAACTTCCCTGTGTCTGCTTCTCCACCGACAAAATAAAAACCACTCGCTGAAAGATTTATTAAGTAGTAGGCACTATTTTAAGTTGAAGGGATGGCAGTCAACAAAACTGACCAGACTCTTGCTCTTGGTGAAATGGAAGTAGAGAGGACACAGAAAATGGAGACTGTTTATAGACTGATAAGAAAATGCAGAAGAAAATGGTGAACGCTGAAGAGAAGAAAACCAGATGGAATCATAGAAATTAACTGGGTGGATTAGGGAAAGTCTCCCAGAAGAGAATAAAATTTAGGTGTATCTGAAGGAGGATCCGAATGCTAAGGAGACAGTGAAGTTGCTGCCAAGCAAGATTGTAACTAAGACAAAAATTAGTTCCGGCCTTTCAGAGACTGGCCGAGCCTGTGTGCAGGAAGTGAGGCTGAGTGGAAAGAGATGCAGGTGAAGAATGGGCTTGCGCTGTGGGAGACCTGCTAAGGAGTCAGTTTAAATTTACTCTTATCTAATAGAATTATAATGCAGTCACACATTTTTTAAGTTACCTATTCACCATATTTTAAAAAGCCAAAAAAAAAAAAATTGATAAATTGGATGTAGTAACATGTATTGTCAGTGAATATATAAAATTATCATTTCAACATGTAATCACTTAAAATTATTAATAAGTAGTTTTACATTTTCTTCTTAGATTAAGTCTTTGAAATCTCATGTGTATTTTGCACTTTTAGCATGTCACATTTGGGATGCCAAATTTTCATTGTAAATGCTTGCCAGCATTGATAGTTCATAAAATGTACAGCTGAAGTAGTAGATATGCATACTTAAACTGTTCCATATATTCTCCAATAATTAGTTGAAATGTAAGTTATTAAACTTTAATGAATTAAAGTGAAAGGCTTTTGTTCCTCACTTTGATGATTTTCAAGTACCCCATACACACATATTGTTGATGGTTGCCATGTTGGACAGCAGATCATATAAAGGCTAATTCTGGGATCAATAGACTCTGATTTGCTTTAAAAGAGACCACTGGTTGTTATGTGAAGAATGGAAATTTGGAGATTGGAAAGAGCCAGATAGAGTTTGGCAACTATTTCCTGTAAAGGGCCAGGTAGTAAATATTTTAGGTTTTGCGGGTCATCTGTTCTCAGTCTCCAGTACTGAACTCAGCCATCAGAAAGTGAAAGCAGCCATGTGTAAGATATGGAAGAATGAACATAGTTGGATCCTAGAAAAACATTGTTGATGGACACTGGAATTTGAATTTCATAGGCCATGAAATATCATTTTTTGCATTTCTTTTACAATCATTTTCAAATGTCAAGCTTTCCTAGTTTTCAGTAATATAAAAGTAGGGCACAAAGGCAGACTGAATCCCAGTTTGCCATCCCCTCATGAAACAGGACTCTTTGGCCGGGACACATGTGTGCAGAAGCGAAGGACGTGGCAGTAGGAGAAACAGTTCTCTTGCTCTGAAGCAGACCAAGCTTGCTCAACGTGGGCAGTGAGGGAGAAAAGAAGCAGAGAGTGAAGCAGCCTCTGGTCGTCAACTTGAGCCCTACCAGATGAGTTCCAAAGCTGTCTTTTTAGGGCCAACAATCTGTGATCTATGGCCTTTCAGTAGAATACAAGTTTTGGACCAGATTTTGGAAGAATACTCTCCCTCTTCCTTGAGTGGATGTATTCCAGCTTCTGGAAGTCACACACCTGGGAGTTTTCCTTGCTAAAGTGGTGCTCTATAATTTAGTTTTTCCACTGAGAGCCCAATTAAAGGTATTTCAAGCTTCTTTGTTATTTATATATTGTAGAAATATATGGATTTTAAGGCAAACTTTTGTATATATAAATGATATACTTTATCACTGTTTAGTTATGAACCTGTGTAAATAGGTTAAATCTGTTCATTATAAATCAGTTCCTTTGGGGATTCAACATCATTTCATCCTTTCTTTGCTCTTTTTTTCATGCTATTGTACTTATCTCCTGGTAAGCAAGGGTTTCATGGATAAAAAAAACAGTAATTGATTTTGCTTTTAGCTTTTATTTGAATGTATCCTTTCACTTCAGATATATTATGCATCCCCAATGAAACTCATAAATTATAGACAAAGCAAAAGTTAAAATTAGATCTGAACGTGGTGTAATGCCCAAAGGAAACTATTTGAAAAGGTTACAAGCTGTCAAAAAACAATTTGTATGGTTAAAAGCCACACAGCTAGATGCTGTTAATGGAGGATCTGTAATGATTATTTGGACATTGGTTGCCTATTATGTTTCTGGGGCAACTCGTCAGTGTGTTTCTTTGGAAGCCAGTAAGACCTGAAATTCAGCACCTGGTATCCTGGAGGAGTGTGTGGAGGAATGTGTTGTTCCACATCAAGCAAACGGCGCCTCTTCTCGCTCCAGATTTTAATAATTCCCCACCCCCTCTCAAATTGTCAGTGGTGCTGATTGCAAGAATAAAGACTAGTTACTTCAGCGAGGGGATCATAAAATCAATCATGTGGATAAAATTACTGAGCCATCCAGCCAGCTGGTCTCTATTTGGCTCTACTTTGGTTCATTAGTTTATGGGGTGAATTCACTCCATATTTAAGGAAAGCAAAAACGGCATCAAAACTAGTTTGTGATTAATTGCAGCTTTTTAGAAAGGAATGCATTTGCAAATGGAGAATATGGAATGTCAGACCCGGCTTTCTGATTATATTATGGACTTGTCTGAAATGCAGCTTTCTTTTTGTGTTTATGTTAAAGCTGGATATATGTTAGACAATTTTTCAGACCCTAACCACTATCATAAATGTTTTAAAAGTTTCTCTTGAACAACTTAACTTAAAATAACACATTGTTGGTTGGCCAGAGCATACATATCTCCAAACAATGTAAATGTCATCTGTATGCCTGGCAGTGTACTCTTGGCATCTGTCTTGTATTGTCACTCAGGTGATTAGATGGGTCTGTGCAACTGTAAGCTGATGTTGACATAACTGTACATCACAAAAAATACTGTGGTTTCCATGCTTTGTTAGTAGTAAAATGACTAGTGTTAATTACTTGGGCATTCAGTGGACCCAGAAATAAAAAATACATGACTCTCTTGATTTGGAAACCTTTTATGAAAGGACATAAAAGCAGTCAAGCAACCCTGGATCAGTGCCTCTACACATCTAACTCCTTGTAACAACAGCCAAAATAAGTGCAAAGAACACAAATGCTTTTAAACAAAAGGAACCCAGTAGGACGGAGCACTAATATTTAATGCTAACTTTCATAAACACAGAAAGGAAAAATCTGTTGAACAAATGAGCCAAATGTCATAAATATACCTCCCTATGTCAAAGACTGGAATTAGTTCTCACAGAACACAACAGGCAAAGCAAAACAGCTTCCCTTGGTGAGTTATGGTGGAAATATTCTGCCTCAAATTAAGTCAAGCTACTGACAAACCATTTTTTTAAAAGCAGCAATGGATATTTCAGATGTAAGCCTAATGGCTCCAGAGCATGAACTCAGAGCATGTTTGGGGATGATGTCCAATATGCAAATCCCTGCCATATGCCACGAGACAAAAGGCCACAGGGTAATAATCAGCTTCTCTTCTGGATGCTTAACAACCTAAGTTTGCAGATCAAAAACTGCAGAAATGGAAGGGCTGCAAGGTCAGCCAACATTTTGGCCCTAGCCTTTCAAGGTCAGTGAAGACTCAGGACCTAGGAGAACCTGTACTGTAACACCATGGAACTCAGTTGTGCCCCAAATTTTCTGATCAAGGAGATTATGGAGCCACAGAGGAATGTGACTGATGATGTAGAGTGTGCCTAAGGAGAGTCATATGGAGAGAAAACTTTCTCACAGGCTTTCACAGAGAGAAAATTGGTCCAGCAATGCCTGTGACTCATCCACATGGCTGACACTGACAAAGGATCTATAAAGTGCAGTACAGGGTTACAGGATAAACCCTGAGGGGACTTGACTGGCTTTGTCAGATACAAAAGTTACATTTCTTGTTATATATGTCTTGCTTTATCTTGGTCTTAACCATCCAGAAGAAAAGTATAAAAATGCGGTATATAAAGTAAAGCCATGTTAATATGCTGAGTTGTAAAAGGCTCTAGGCAACTTCTGTGGATAGCCCACTACTATTGTGGACTGCTGGACTGTGCTGGAGTGTTTTGCTGAATTTAAGCACTTATAATAGTTGAATGCCAATAGAATACCCATCTCTGACAGGACTGAACAAAAAAAGGGATACAAAGGAAGGACCATTCTGTGTTTGTATGTACAGAATAGTTAGGATAAATATGCAGCTACTTTTGTGTAATTTCATGAGAAGAAAGATTTTCACTGATGGTGTTTGGACAGGATATCCTGTCTGCTTCTTGAACTATGGATAACCATAGGAAGATAACAATGTAAAAAATATTAATTATTGAAACTTTCCTATAAATCAGCTTTGAAAGAAAAAGGTATACAGCTACGTTCTTTTAATTCAATGAATAGAGGGTTCTGCTCTAATAGTGTTTGTAAATACAGCATCATGTCTGTACCTTGTACAACAAATAACCACCAAGAAAACAGTATGCAGTGTATTAATTATTGAATTTGTCCTACTAATTCGATTTGAAACTGTTTCACTGCTGTTTGTTCTTCAATAAAATTATGGAAGAAAACAAAGGCCATAGAGTTCACCGTGACACTTGGACCAACATGCTCATTACTTGTTTCTCTCCTGATTTCTGTATCACCTGAACTGCAAGAAATTGTCTCCAAGTGGAAACATAAGCAAAGGATCCAAAATGTTAAGTAGACTCCCAGAAAAGTGAGTATGTTTCAAATAAGAGAGTGTCAGTCCTCTCCTTTGGCACTGCACCACCAAGCCCCAGAAAGACATGAAAACCTAGGTAACTTGCTCAAAATTACTTTTTTAAAAGTACTGTTTGGACAATTTGCAGAAAACTTACAAAATGTCTAGAATATGTGTTTAAAAATAATCCTAGAAAATTCTTTTTTTTTTTTGGCGGAACTAGGGATTGAACTCAGACCCTTGCACTTGCCAGGGAAGCACTTATTTTACTGAGCCAACTCCCCAGCCCCTAGAAAATTCTTATAAAGTGCATGGGGGAAATTATTACCTTTAAAATTTTGCAAGTGGAGTAACTGAGATTCAAAGAGGTAAAAGTAAGTTATAATTTCTTCTAGCTAGTTCTTTTTGACTCTGAATTCTTAAATTGCCTCCAAACTTGAATTTCTTTTTCTATCTACGCAGTAAGGTGTGATGAGGAGCCAGAGAGATAGCTTGCCTGGCAAGTGCCAAGGGCCTGGGTTCGATCCCCAGTTCTGCAAACAAACAAACAAACACACTCACAGAGAGCTAATTGGTCAAGAAATGGCTATGAGTCATACACATGACTGACACTGACAAAGGATCTACAAACTGCAGTCCAAGGCTTCAGGATAAATCCTGAGGGGATTTGACTGACCTTGTCACATTTTTTTGTTATATAGGTCTTGCTTTATCTTTGTCTTAACCATCCAGCAGAAAAATATAAAAACGAAGTATGAAAAATAAAACCATAGTAATATGCTGAGCTATAAAAGGCTCAAGTCAACAACTTCTGACATTGCTAGTCCTCTGGACTACTGGACTAATTTGGCATATTTTGCTGAATTAATGCACCTACAATATTTAAATGACAAAACTAAACAGAAAAAGGTGATACAAATGAACAACCATTTTGTATCTGTATATGCAAAATAGTTAGGATAGAGCTACATTCTCTTAAGTCAGTGAATAGAAATATTTGTTCTAATAGTGTTCATGAATAGGATATCATGTCTGCATCTTGTACAATGCATAACCACTAAGACAACAATATGCAATACATTAATTATTGAAACCTAGTAATCGACTTTGAAACTGTCTCGTTGCTATTTGTTTCTCAATAAAATTATTTAAAAAAAGGTGTGATGAAAGCTAAAGCATGCAGACAGAAAATAAAAGGTAGTGTAGTTATCTTTGTATCTAATTCCAGACATAACAGCTTTCTTGTTAAAACAGATACACACAGTGCCACTGGAGCACACTGGAGTTAGAGCGTATCCTAGGGTTTTGGCAGTGAGGCTCAGTAGACAAGCCAGTCTTCCTGCTTTTAGAACCCAGTATGTCCCCTAAACATCCTTCAAAATCTGCCCCAATGTTCTCAGAATTAATGACTGTCAAAAAGGCAGAAATAAACTTTTGCTTTAAAAAAATGAATGACATAATGCCCAAAGAATTGTATCACATAAGAGATGCAATTTTAATGGCCTGAGTTATATAAATGATACATAATAACACATTATAATTATCTATTATTTACATGTATGTCCTAAGAATTACTTAAAATTAATTGGGAACAGGATTAACAATTTTAATCAGTTTATGCAATATTCATGAGCAGTCACAAAACTGTAAGACAGTTCTTTAATGAATTAATGATATTTAATATTTTCATAGAATAGGAATTCTTCATTTGATAATTCAATATATGTGTCTAAAGTTACTGTCAGTCTGCTTGTAGAAAGGACTGCCACATACTTTGGAACTGTCAAGCCTTTTGACAGTACCTCTTTTCTACTTTTAACAATGACTCAGATTTTCCCATCACAGTCAACTGTACATGCAATGGTGATAATAAGAATATTTTATGAAGATTGACAGCACTTACGATTTTCAAGATATACATTCTGGTTTCAGGGCAGCCACTGTATGGGGCACCGTGTAGGTCACTTGGAGCTCTGTGTTGCACGAACACATTGAATTTTCAGGCAGGATTTGAAACTGTTTCTCCCTTATGAAAATGAATAAAATGAAGAAGAGGCAGTTGATGCTGTTAAGAGAGGCATGCACCATGTGCACAGAGCTGAACTGAAATGTCCTTTGAAGTCTTGGTGGACCGTGTTCTCCACCGACCAGTTTATTCCCATAACTTTTCTCAAATATAGCAGGGAGATACAAGTAGTAACGAAGACTAAAGTAATAAACTAATTACATTTTAACAAGTTGTCTGCAGAAGTATGGCTGAAAAATGGGAGGAAGTAATGGATGGATATTAAGGAAGGAGTAAAATGAAGAGTCTGAGGCCTTGAATTTAGATTCATGAGGTGCTCAACAATATTTGAGTGCATTAGTGAGCTGAGCCTGGAAATTTGATTCCTGAATATGTAAAGTAGAAGGCAAGAACTTAGCCTTCTAGGAACCACAAGGGCAGAAATTACACCTGAGTTCTCTGCTCTTAGCTCCTACTTCTGTTATCTTTTTGCAGACAGAGACACTTGCTTCTGAGTTGAGGAATGTTTAGAGAGAGTAATTTTTTTTGGGGGGGGAGGGACGGGGATTGAACTCAAGCCCTTGTGCTTGCCAGGGAAGCGTTTATTCCACTGAGCCATCTCCCTGGCCCCTGAGGAATGTTTAAAATGACAAATTATTGGAGAAGTATTATATTTTATCCTAATTCCATGTTATTATGGTCTTGAAAGTCCAGCTTAAAGAATTATAAAATATAAATTATTTTTCATTTGTGGAATTATGTTATATAGCTCTCTTAAAAACTCAAAAATTGAGTTCTTGTTTTTGAATAGCCAAGTATTGTGCATGAGAAATTTAGAAATTAACACAATGTGAAAAAGTGACAAAAAAATAAAACAGCAGTCCACATCGCTAGCCATTCGTGAAATGCAAATAAAAATAACACTGAGATATCATCTCACTCCAGAAAGAATGGCTATCATAAGGAAATCAACGAACAACAGATGTTGGAGAGGTTGTGGAGAAAAGGGAACACTTCTCCACTGCTGGTGGGAATGTAGACTGGTACAACCATTGTGGAGGTCAGTGTGGAGAATCCTCAAAACAGTAGGACCAGAAATCCCATTCAAGCTGGCTATTCCCCTACGGGGAATTTTCCCAAAGCATCTGAAAACATTGTATCATAGAGATATATGTGTACCTATGTTTATAGCAGCACAATGTGTGATAGCAAAATCTTGGAAACAACCAAGATGTCCATCACATGAGGAATGGTTGAAAAAGATGTGGTATTTCTATATAATGGAGTATTACTTAACTATTAAGAATGATAAGTTTGAAGCACTTATACTGAAGTGGATGCCACTTGAACATATATTCATAAGTGAAATAAACCAGACACACATTTGTAAATATCATGTAGTCTCCCTAGTATAACAAGCGAAAAGCAGAAATACCAGAGGAAAGATACAACAACAACTAAAATCAATTGAGTCTGATAAGGCAAAGTGAATGGCATATGCTGCAGGATACTAATCAGCTTTTCTTCTGGATGGTTAACAACCTAAGTTCACAAATCAGAGTTGGAGAAATAGAAGAGCCACAAGGCCACCCAACATTTTGGCTCTAGCCTTTCAAGGTCAGCGAAGACTCAGAACATAGGAGAACCTATACTGCAACATCATGCAACTCAGGTGAGCTCCAAATTTTCTGAACAAGGAGATTATGGAGCCACAGAGGAAAAAGTTCTATAGTGTGCCTGGGGAGAGTCACATGGAGAGAAAACTTTCTCTCAGGCTCTCACAGGCAGCAAACTGGTCAAGCATTGGCCCTGACTCATCCACATGGATGACACAGACAAAGGATCCACAGAATAATGTACAGGACTACAAGATAAACCCTGAGGGGACTTCACTGACCACATAAGAAACAAAAAGTACATGTGTTGGTATATAAGTCTTGCTCTATCTAGGTCTTAACCATCCAGCAGAAAAGTATGAAAATGAAGTATACATTGCGAGGCCATAATATTAAGCTGAGCTGTAAATGGCTATGGTCGACAATTTCTTTGAATAACTCACTATTGTTGTGGAATGCTGAACTGTGTTGGATTGTGCTGTCAAGTTCAAGCACCTAAGTTAGTTGAATGACAATGGAGTGCCCACCTTTGACAGGTGTAGACAAAGGAAGGGGTATAGAAAGAAAAAATCATCCTGTGTGTGTATAGACAGTACAGTTGGGATAGATAACGCTGTGCTTCTACATAATCCTATGAGAGGCAAGATTTGCACTAATGGTGATTGGACAGGATATTATGTCAGCTTCTAGTACTATAGTCATCCACTAGGAAAATAATTATTGAATTTTTTGATATAATTCAGGTTTTAAAAATAAGTAAACAGCTACACTCTTAATTCACTGATTAGAGACATCTGCTATAATAATATCTGTAAGTATAATATCATGTATGCACCTTGTGTGATACCTAAACAGTATGAAAACATTTGCAATGTATTAATTTATCGAATCTGTCTTGTTAAGGTGTCTTAAAACCATCTGATTCATATTTGTACTTCAATAAAATAAAAAAAAACTAAAACAGCATTCCCCCACTTAGAAATTATTATCATTATTTGGTGTATTTTTTGTTTTATTTTCATATATTGAAATCTGTCACTTTTTTTTTTTTTTTTGGCAGAACCAGGGATTGAACTCAGGCCCTTGAACTTGCCAGGGAAGCAGTTATTCCACTGAGCCATCTCCTTAGTCCTAAAATCTGTAGCATTTTGAAATTTTTTTTAAAATTTAAAGTATTACCTAGACTATTTAATAAAATTTAAGTCATGAACAAAGGTTTAAAATTAGAAAGAACAAATATTTTTCTTTTTATAATATGCTTTGAGCCATAACAAAGTTAGATAAGGGTATGTAAGTATTGGCTACACAATGTAATGACACTCAATATAATAAGCAAAGCTGGTCCT
The DNA here is from genome assembly GCA_004027165.1 of Ctenomys sociabilis. Classification (NCBI taxonomy): domain Eukaryota; kingdom Metazoa; phylum Chordata; class Mammalia; order Rodentia; family Ctenomyidae; genus Ctenomys; species Ctenomys sociabilis. The sequence goes on along the minus strand of PVKA01016176.1, from coordinate 34,082 downwards.
GAATGAGCAAGGGTCAGGTTTATGTAGTGTGTGTGTATTCTGGACAAGAGGGCGATTTATATCCTGAGTATGACTGTGCAAGATTGCATTACACCACTCAGAATGGTGGACAATTTTAAAGTCTTAAGTTGTTCATTTCTGTAAATTTTCATTAATATTTCAGGCCATTGCTCACAGAGGCCAGGTGTGATGGTGTGTGCCCATAATCAGCGCTCAGGAGCCTGAGGCAGTACAGATGTGGAGAGTCCGTGGCCAGCTTGCAGTACAGGAGTCCGAGCCCAGCCACAACTACATAACAAGACCTTGGTTCACAAAACCTAAAGCAAAACAAAAAACCAAAAAAAATCCCCCAAACCTCAAAAAGTAAAATTGTACCTAAGTAGGATTATAATATTATTTTTACTCTTTCAGTTTTATATTAAATAATGAACTATGACTATGACTGCCTGGTGATTGAATCTAAAAATTCAAAGTTGCTCAAATGGCTTCCCTGATATTATGATTATGTGAATATTATTTATTACACAATAATTTAAATGGATCCACAGAATCAAAGCAATGAATCTGATGTCACTAAACCTTGTAAAGGAAAATATTCCTAGCTTAATAAGTGAGGGTATTGTTTCATTGTTTTACTGCTTTTAAAGACAATTTAATTTATTTGGGTTTTTTTTTTGTGTCAATCTTGCTGTTTTTTTGTGAACAAAATCCTTTCTTCATTTCATGGAATTATCTCTTTTGAACACTTTATTTAGTTTTTATAAAATAAATTTTTCTTTTTGTAAAATTGAATATAAACACATTCACATTTTTAAAAATTAATTTCATTGAGAAACAAATAACAGTGAGAAGGTTTCAAAACAGGTTAGTAGGACAGTTACAATAATTAATACATATTCACACTTTAATGAGAACTTCTTTTTTTCAACTTAATGCTAGGGAATTTCCTTAGTTTTGTTCTCCTGAGTACTAGTGCACACTGGATATTCTTCTGTTGTTTTCGTAATCTAAAGTTTCTGTTTTATCATTTATATTTTAGGAAAATGTGTTTTCTAAAATAATCTACATTGTATAGTGTTCTTTTCCTACTACAATTATGTGCATATAGCTCTTATATCCCTCTGAGAAAATTAATTAGAAATTTAAGGGCCCATGAAATAGCTCAGCGGATTAAAGCACATGCTTAGGCAGACTCGAGGACCAGGAATTAGATCCCCTGGCCTGCAGCGCTCTGCCCGCCCGTGGGGTGCCGTGAGATGGCAATTGAGACTGGGCGTGGTGGAGCGCGCCTGTAATCCCAGCATTTGATAGGCTGTAAACAGGAGGATCACCACAAGTCCGATCTACAAGGGAGACCCTGTAGACCCCGTACATCCTATCGTAAATAAAAAAAAAGAAAAGAAAGAAATTTAAAAAATATTTTTCTAGTTATAGAAAAATGAGAATTTTTGTTTGTTCTTTCTGCTATATCTTGTTAGCTGTCCTCAAATGCTGAGGTTCCCTGACTGCCAGTTTGTAATTTACTGTGTAATGGAATAGCCATGGTACTTTACTAGATTTGGTCATCTTTTTTTTTTTTTTTTGTTGTCGTTGTTTTGTTTGTTTGGTAAGGTACAGTAGGAACCGGAAATGGGAGGCCAAGAGAGAAGGCAGCACATCTGCAGGAACTCACATTCCAGGAGACGCAGATTCCTATAGAACTGAGGCAGACCTTAATTGGTAGCCAGGCATGTACATTTAGTAATGAGGAGATAGGTAGAATGTCAAGTGATTTGTCAGAAACAGAAATTGTGATTTTGCTTGTCTATCAGAAAGAAGGTAATTAAAAGAGTGTACATGTCAGATTTCCCGGAAGCCACCCTGATCTTGGCTTGCATGTGAACTAATCTTCATAAAAGGAAGTACTGAGATGACAAAGCACATTGAAGTTTCTTGTGCCGGAGAGAGGCAGCAGGTTTAAGCCCTGCAGTACCTGATAGATTCTGTAAAAGTTTCTTAACCATTCTCTAATTTAGTTTTTCTTTCCTCTGTAGGATGCTTTTTAAATAATGCTTATCTCCTAGTATTAAGTATGTAGGCATTCCTGAAGTAATAAGCTACATTCTTATTAGAATAGTCAATCTGGCAGTCACTAAATGTTTATTGAATTTATTATAAGAAGACTACTTACTCTTCTAATTGAAATACATAACCAGAGTAGCTATGGGAAACTGAAGCAGTTGGGAGGCTACTGTAACCTATAAAATACATGTCCCGTTCTTCAAAATTTGCAAATTTAATCCATACTCTGAAGCTGGTGCATGAAGAAAAGACAAATGAAATGCTGTAAGTGCTTAGTAATTTAACAGATTTTTAAATGGGATTTTCTTTATGTCTTGGAGTCCTGCTTGGGACTCCCGAGCTGAGGAGCTCCTGGTAAGTGCTGTGCGCTCTGAGGAATGGCATGCAACTTCTCGGCCTTGCAGTGGCTGTTCTCTTCTTATCTACAGAACAGAATCCAGATATTCAAAGGATGAGAGAGCATGCTTTATTCAACAGCATCATCCCCGGGTCTCCGTCTCCTTCATAACCTGAGGCAACTTCCAAGCCGCTTTCTACCTCCATGCATTTCCCTTGGTGGGGATTTCAGTAAGTGAAGTCACAAAACACTTGGTCTTCTGTGATTAGCTCTTTCGTTAGACATAATGTTCTCAAGTTTTGTTCATGTTGTATCACGTTGTAGCACTCACTCCATGTTTATTGTTAATAATATTCAATAGGGCAACCTAAATGTCCATACTGAGGAATGGATAAAAAAATGTGGTATATTTATACAATGGAGTGTTACTTAGCTATAAAGAAAGATAAACTTGAGGCTTCATAGGTAAATGAATGCTATGAGGGGTCATACTCATAAATGAAATAAATCAGACCTGTGTGTATAAACATCACATTATCTCCCTAGTATAAGAAACTGAAAGAGTAAATACGATCCAGAAGGTACGATAGATATTGCAAAAGGGACAAACACACTCAAAAAGAGAGACTATCTGGGATGGGGAAAAGGAGAAAAGAAAGAAAGAAGCAAGAGGAAAAATATATATATTTGTATATATAAAATTATATATATATATATAACTGAAATGCCCCCATACACACAAGATAGCTAAGATAGTTGTGCTAGTAATTTCTATTGGTTTATCGAAAAGAATAGTTAATGCTTCATTGTTTGATCAACTTTACATGCCTATATCTGGTAATTTTAGCAACTACTTTGAAGATAACAATGTGCACTATAACAACCATTATTAATTTTCTATCATCTTGTTTTGAAATTCTGTAGGATTTTTATTGTTTTTAAAATTTTTATTCTGGGCCAGGGAGATAGCTCACAAGAGTAAGTGCTTGCCTGGCAAGCACAAGGTCCTGAGTTCAATCCCCAGTACCACCAAAAAATAAATAAATAAAAAAAAAATAAAATTCTTGCTCACTTAAAAAAATTTGTATTCTCTTTGAAAGAAAAAGAAACAGATAATAATCCACTGTATGGGTGTATACTAGCAATATATTTTCTTATTCATTTGTTGACACAAATTCGAGTTTTCACAAATGATTAATTTGCATCAGCTGTTATGATTAGTGCTAAGCTATTAATATTTGTGTACATGTTTTTTATGGCTATCATTTTCATTCTTTGGGGTGTATATCTAGAAGGAGAATTACTGTGTCATAATGTGACTCATATATTTAAACTTTTGAGAACCTGCTAGACTGCTCTCAAGAGTGGCTGAACCCTTTAAACTACCACTAGCAATATATGTTTTCCATTTTTTATTCCCCTGCTGACGCTTGTTATTATATGTTCTATTGATTGGGAGTCCAGGGCTGGCACTGAACTAGGGCAGAGCCTGAAGAAAGAGTTATGAACCCAGTGGTTGTCCTTTAGGACTACGAGGGGCACGGGCGCTGGGTTTCTCCATTCTAGAGTCTGAAGTAGTGTTTCATTGTAGTTTTGATTTGCATTCCTAAAGCAGCAGGTGATATTCACCATCTTTTCATGTGCTTACAACTAATTTGGAAAACTGTCTGCTTACATAATAAAGTTCCCAGTTTTAAAATTGGCTCACCTATCATTTTGTCATAAAAGAAAGCTTACGTACTCCTGTTTTACCCCTGCTCTGAAGTACAAACATGAGAAAGATCTGAAAGAAGGGATTGCGTAGGCGGGCCACGCATGACCTGTAGAGGCTTCCAGGTCCAGATCCACCACGGATTTGGCGCAGAACTTGAAGCGTCATGGTGGAAATGGCTTGTCCCTTTCTCAGTATCTGTTGTGCCTTATAGTTTCATTACTCTTTCAGGTTCTCTCATTAGTGAGATAATACAATGTTTGCATATTGGAATCTGATTTATTTCACTTACCAGTAGAGTCTCTACCTGCAGAAATTGTTCAGTGAGGGAAACCTGGGATGAGGAAAGGACAAAAGAAAGAAGGGAAAAAGATACATTCAGGTATGCATGCAGAGTGCTTTGGACAATTGTACTGTCAATTCCTGCTGGTCTTTTGAAAGAAGTTAATGCTTAGAATCTTTGTTTTCTCTCTGATTTTTTCATCCTTCGAATTTCTTTTAATTTTTTTGTTATTGTTTTTTTTTCTTTAAATAAATCTTACAAATTCATATCTGGTAATCTGAACAACTAATTTGAAGACAGAATCATGTAACACAGTAATGATTGTGCAATTCCTGTTACTTTGTTTAGTGAAATCTTGTATCATTTCTAATGCTGTTTTTTCTCCTATCACTATTTTGTATTCTTTAAAAAATAAAAGAAATGGCTTGCCCCTCTGCAGTTTGATGGGTGTAGAGCTTTTCTTTTGAGCCTCTGGATATCTGAACTCTTTGTGGCCATATCCATTTGGAAATGTCCCTGCACTTTAGTGTTGCCTGCGAGTGGCACAAGCCTCTGAATATAGCCCAAATTTAAAAGATAAGGAAGATTGGAAGCAGTTAGCTTGAGCATGTATTACCTATGCAAACAAGAGGTTAGTACACAAATTCCTTCTGGGGATCTCCAAAGAGCACTAAGATAGCCCATGAGATGGAGAGTCTGAAGAGAAAGGGGTACATTACACAGCCATTAATCTAGAAAACCTCACTGTTTTCCATGCTTCCAACCTCAGAAGACCCCCAAACAGAAGAGGCCACTGTAGGGAGAGAGAGCAAGCAGAGAGAAGACAGAAACAGCACTCCCACTTTCCTTTTTGTCTTCAGGATGCAAGCTGCTTATGTGTTGAAGTAAGGTGACAAACTTTGAAATGAATAAAGCTTGAATTGAGGTTGGATTGAATATTTTTGCAACAGAAAATAATACTATTGTAGCACTCAAAAGTAACCACAAAAGCTAGGAAGAACTTCCTAAGACATTTTCCAAGTCAAATATTCTGAAAGGAGATCTAACAGAATATTTCTTAAAATAGCAGTAAAAGAGAACAAGAATTTTATGTAGTACTCTAGCGAGTCGAGTCTGTTCAGCACACACATGTAAACACACATCAACACACAGATGTCGACATAGCCTCAAAATGCTGCATTCTCTTTGCACTGATGAACCACATATGGTCTCTATACCACAGAAAATTATAGGATGGAATTTTCCATGATAAGGCATAGGGCAATGATGGAGTCAAGCCTTAGAAGCCAAGCCTAGGGGCCGGGGAGATGGCTCAGTAGAATAAACACTTCCGCAGCAAGCGCAAGGATCTGAGTTCAATCCCCGGTTCTGCCAAAAAAAAAAAAAAAAAAAAAAAAAAAATGCCAAGTCTACAATGGGTAATTCACAACTAGAGTTTTTCAGCCTTGTGGCTTAGAACTCCTTTCAAGGCTACAGTGTTGTCAGGGAGTCTAATAACTGTTTCATTTACCTCATGTAATTAAAGATGTTCACCGTCCTGACAGATCACAGATCTTTTAATAGCAGTTAGTTTGATAAGTGAAAATGGTTGCTTAAAATAATACTGCGCTTAGCGACAGTCTTCCATATTCACATATTAATATACACAATGTGTTAACTGAAGAAACTGGACAGTTTAGGTAGCACTCTCCCAGGTGCCGAGTTGGAAGAAGGTAAGTCAGGCCCCTGGACTTGGAGCCTCCGTGCTTCCATCATGTCAGGCCCCAGATCAAGAGAAAGCTCATGCGCTGAAAAGTTTGGCATGACATCTTAGAGACTCAGAGCACGGAGGCCCTTTACACAAACAGAACAAATCCTTTTCAGTGCTTTTAGACCTTAACAAATATGGGGTGATGTCTAAAACTACACTTCCCCACTACACAGCCAGCCCCTACCCTGCAAACCTCTGAACCCTTTTCAGTATTTCTTAAATCTGCCCCATTGAACAATCTGCGTTCATTGTACCAAATAGAATCTCAATGAATTGAACTCTGAAGAGACTTTCTAGTGGAGAAAAAAGGAGGGCTGATTCTGTATTCTTTTTGGTGTAAAAAAGGGAAAGAATCTAGCAAATGAAAAATCTTGGGAGAGCTAAGTTCACGGGAGTGAGTGGGAAGGGCCAGAAATGGGGAGAAGAGTGGATAAAACTGTAGGAGGTAAATCGATTTCCAGGTGTTCCACAAACAAAAACCAGTGTCGTGTCAGTGCTTTAATTGTGTAACTGTCAGATGTCACCATGCACATTGTCATTTTCTTAACACATGTGGTATTTTTAATTTAAATTTCTTCATATGTGAGGTAGAGTTTGGAGTCAGACTCATCAAAATCATAAAGTGAAAAATGAAAAATATGACAGTACTGATTTTCAGGCAAACAAATATTTGTCTGATCTGAATATTTATAGTTTGTATTAGCTTACTGCCCATTGCAGTCTGATAAACCTGCACTGTCGCCCAGGCTTCCACAAATCATTGCCTGGTATCATTATGGTTATCTATGGCCCTCTCATTGCACACCCATTGCTTCAGTTGTATTGGGGTAAAAATAATAAGCCATAAGCTTCCCTGCTGCTTAACCTAATAACAAATCATTCCCAATTCCAAGCCCAATGTCTATTATTCAAAGCAAATTAGGATCATGCAGACAGATTTTTTTCTTCTTCACTGGGGCAGCTGACCTCTCCCCCGTGAAGCTGTCGACCCATGCAAATGTTACATTTAGGAATTTGTTCTTGATTTTAGGGAGCCCCAAATCCCTAATAACTTAACAAGCAAAGCACAGAGTTAGCCTCGCAGAGCTTCGTCACACAAATTAGCTAGACAAATAAAAAGGATTTAAGGAAATCTTGAAAATAGCACTTATCATCAGTCTTCCATTCAGAAATAATGAAGGGAGATGGTTTATACAGATTTAGTAATAAGGCATGACATAAATGTAAATATAACATGTTATGACCTTTCTTCTCAGGAACAATAAGCATTTTGTTCATTATTCAGAGCTTCTTTGTGTACAATAAATGTGGTGATGAAGCAAAGCTATGACACCAATTAAATCACAAGTTTATATTGTTTTCAAACAGAGAAAATGCAGATATTTTAAGGTAGGTAGCAAAAATGATGAGTTACTGTCTGTTCTTGGTTTCTAAATGAGTTATACATATTCAAAAAAGGAACATTAAAGAAGCTCGGCAAAGCCGGGATCATATATTACTTTTACCCTGAACAAAGATAACATTTGTAGAATCCCATTAGCAATAAATCTTTTAGATTTTTTCACTTAAAATCTTATGATCCCAATGGGAAGAATAGATAATAAGTAAATAGAACTCTCATATCTGCCAGGAATTTGCCTGAATTTTAGCTGAACTAACTTGACAGGGGGATGAGGAAAAAGAACTGCTTTGTAGTCTGGTAAATGAATGTATTTGAATTTTTGCTTAAAGCCCCACTAAAAAGGAAACAAATATACTAACTCTGCCACGTTTAGAAAACTCAGGATGTATAATATACAATTGCCAACATAAAATAAATATACTGAGATAAAAGGTAGTCGCAGACCACAGAATGGTTTCAAAGGATATTGGGCTTTAATATATTTTCACATGTATTGCGTAATAAGCTACAAATAGTTTTGTATTGTGTATTTCTCCTTTTAGCAATTTCACAGTAGAGAGAAATACAGATGAAAATTTGTTTTATAAAATTCTTTCCTTATTCAACAAGTGTTCATGACAAGAAAAAAAAAAAGTGAAGGGCTGGGGAGATAGTTGGGGCCAGGGACATATCTCAGTAGAATAAGTGCATGCCTAGCAAGTGCAAGGGCCTGAGTTCAATCCCTGGCCCAAAAAGAAAAGTGAGAGAGTTAGAAACATTTTGGAACATTATATATAACATACAACATTATATTCTAGGAGAATATGGGGTCCACTGATCCTTTTCAGCATGCAGTATCTAGTACTAAAGAGGCTGTCAGTTCCTGTAATGTCCTAGGCATAGGAGAGCGTGGTTCTGGAAAAGATGGACTCTGCCCTGCCGTGGGACTTCCTGATATGAGGGCCATTTCATGGAGATCTCTACACAGAACTTTATTTACTTTTTCTTTGAAAATACAATGTACATCAGCTTGAATCAGGGAGTGTCACATTAGCCTCTTAGGCTTCTTTGGATACTTATTCATCAGAGGATGGTGGGACATGCAAGAAGGATGCTGATGGTGACAGCCTTGAGAATATCTTCTCCTTTTTACAAGCCCATGTATGAGTCCACTTAGATCCAGCCTAGCAGAAAAAGCCAGTTAATGTGGATCCCATGAAAGCTGAAGCCAAACTTTCATGAACAATAATGGGAAAAGGAAAGATTGGTGGATACTTTGTGTAGAACTAGAAGATTTCAAATGAAGACTTTCTTATATAGGTCTTGCTTTAACTTGGTCATAACCATCCAACAGAAAAGTATAACCACAAGGTATAAAAGGTAATGCCATATTAATATACTGAGCTGTAAAAGTCTCAGGTCAGTGGCCAGTTCTGCTGATAACCCTCTAGTATTATGGGCTATTGCATTTTGATGGGTTATTTTGCTGAATTCAAGCACCTATAATATTTGAACTGGCATCAAGTATGAAAAAGTCCTTTTAAGATTTTTTACAAATACAGCTTCTCAAATAATAATGGAACACCTATCTCTGACAAAACAAAACAAAAAAGGGGAATATAAATAAAGGAGCATTTCTTAATAAAAATATATATGTATATACAAAATAGGATAGACATACATCTACCTTCTATTAGTTTCATAAGAAGAAAGGTTTGTACTAATAGTGTTTAGATATAATGTCTACAGCTTGTCCTCTGAATAACTACTACAAGACAAAAATGCAATGTATTAATTATTGTAACAGTCCTACTAACCTGCTTTGAAACTGTTTCATTACTATTTTTTCCCATTAAAATGAATAAAACTTAAAAATATAAAGTGAAGACTTTTCAAAACAAAATTTAAATTGTAATAAAAACTACTCTCAAGTCCTTTGGACAAAAGAAGGATTAAGTAAATCTCAGATGTTTTAAATAATCTTCCCAACATATTTTTAGGTCTTACAATCTTCACTTTTTACTTGAATTTATGCACAGGCTCATAAAAACATATGTTTTGCAAAAAATATCTCATAGCTTTACTAACTTTCAAATGGGTTTTCCTAAGTAATATATATATATATATATATATATATATATATATATATATATATATATATATAATTTTTTTGGTGTACAGGATCTCACTAAGCAGCTCAGACTCCCAGTGACCCCCTATGTTCAGTCTCCCAAGCACTGGGATTACAGGTGTGTGCTGCCACACTCAGACTTGGGCCTGGCTCAGCGCATCTGTGGGTGGGGCTTGCACAGCATGGGGTACTGAGGGTTGGACCCTGGTGCCTGTCCTTGCCTAAGCAGGTACTTGGTCCACTGAGCTATCTCACTGGCCCTCTAATTATTTGACTTTTAAATTATCTTTTTCATTTTCTTCCTTTTCAATATCCTCACTTTGATAGAGCTACCAGAAGTTTGCCTGTGCCATGAGCAATCTCCAGTGTCACATCAAAATACTTCATGAAGTTTACATTTTTGAAAAAAAAAATATTTGAGCCTTTTAGTTTGTCTTTTTATTTTCACAGGAAGCTATAGACATACAATTGCTGGTAGGATAATAGTTGATCACGATGTAGATTCAATGGTTAAAATAGGTGCTATTAATTGTGGAGGGCAGTTGGAGTTGGTCCTACTTTTACAGGTGATCAGTTCATTTGTGAATATCTTCATGCTATGACCACTTTTGATTTCCTATGGGCAATTCCTTAACTGGTGAGACTCATAAAATGAACACTCAGGTGTGGGAGCAGGTACCTATGTTTATTTGAAAATATACTGGTAATCCAGAAAGAAGAGTGTAAATGTTAATAACAGGTATATAGCTAATATTTTTGAAGACTGATTTTGCCCTAAACACTTAACATGTATGGATTTGTGCCTAACTTCTCACTGCTGTATGTAAGAAGCATTTGGCTTCAGCGTGCTTGTTTGCTTCCTAAATCTCTTAAATTTCTTTATTGTAGATCTTTGTTCTGTCCATTGACTACAGAAACTCACTTGGATACTGTGTTAGACACTGTGTTGGGCTCTGGAGATACAAAGCTATAATCTGTGTCTTTTCTCACAGAGAGCTCAAATCTAGGAAAAACATCGGAAAGAATAAGTACAATAAATTTTAATCTTAAAAATAAAATAATAGTGATTATAATGTCTTTACTATGTCTAAGACAGTACAATAGATGGTTTATTTAGGTCATTTCATTTAGCAACCTTATTGGTGGCTGAGCCTAGACTTATACCCAGCATGCCGGAGGCCAAGACCTTGTTTTTTATCAGTACAGCATCATTGAAGGCTTCCAGTAGTAGTAGGTGCAGACAGAGGTTGAAGTCCAGATGCTGTGAGAATATCCAAGAAGGGTCCCAGTCCTAAATCCAGCTGTCCTCTGAGCTTGGTGCCCCTCGGCAAGGCAGTGAAAGAGGGAGATGTGATGGGGCGTAAGGTAGATTCAGAAAATTGTTCTGTTTTTGTTTTTTTCAGTATTGTAAGCATAGTTATAGTGGAGTCTATTTTACAGTACATTACCTAGAATATAACTATGTAATTTCATTCACAATTATTTTTAGAGTTCCTAACAGCAGAAAATTCCAAAGGAAATCTATGTCTAATCATTTTCCCCAGTTTTGTACGGAAGATTTCAAAAGTCTACTGCCTCAGGCAGTATACTTACGAGGGGTTGTTACTCAACTGATCACTGCTTCTTCTGATTCCTTCCACAATGTATATTTACCCAGAAGTGTCACATGAGATTTCGCATTTATATAATGCCTTTTAGGTCAATGAAAACCCAATAAAATCAGTCGGCTTATTTAATGTTCAAAGTGTTTAATAAGCTTTTTTTCTTTGAATGAACCATTTAAATGAGTTTTTTTCTTTTTTCATTAATTAACTCACCAGAGCACCAAATACGTATTAGATAAATGAGTTGATAGGGTCCCCAGTTTAGTTGAAGATGTAATACGGAAAGCACTAATTAGGCAGGCAAGAGCTCCAGATAATTAAAGAGTGATTAATAGATTTTTGTGCTACCAAAATTAAAAGTAACTAATTGGTTGAAAAAATGTTTAAAATTGTATGCTTAGAACTTACATATTTAACATGATTCTGAAGGACACAGATTATTTTGATTTTGTAAAGAGTAAAGGTTTTGGTTTTTTACTCATTTTTCCCTCTTCTGACATCTTGTGTCAAAGTGTTCCCATGTTAATAGTAGAATCTAATGAAAGTTTATGCAATTAAATATAGCAAGAGAGTTTATAGACCATTCATCATTGGATATGGGTCATATACTGTGAATTTCAGAAAATAAAAGGGAATTCCATTTGTAGCCTACTCTTGCCTGAAGCTTACCTAATGAAATCTTTCTCACTCATAGAATTAACAGTGTATCCAGCTGAAAAGCATTTAACATTCTCTGTGCATACTAAGCATGCAAAAAGTAGAATAAAACCTTGCGTACTTACAACAGGGGATTTTTGTTGCTTTTTCTTCAGCCTAAATTAGGCAGCTCTTGTTCATTTACTGCATTTGAAAAGAGCTGAACTTTAAAAATTCTGAACTGTCAGTCTCCCTCATTTCATCTGACAGCTGACACTTTGAGAGGGAAGAACACACAAATCATATGAGTAGAGTGAAACACTGCTAATAAATACTATTGTTTTTTTCCAATGGAAAGGAGCACCTTCAACATGTGTTTGTAGATCCAACTGGTTTGTTATGATGCAAAATACATGTTTAGCTGTCACTGGTTTTGTTTACTACCTGCAGAGCATAAAATTGCTAATAAAAAATGGAAGAAAGCCCAGATGCATTAAAAGCATGCCTTTATCCTTTCTGTGACCCCAATACCCTGGCTTTCCATTTTAATATGATAAATATTGAGTCTGTTTTCATTAAGGTATGAGACTAAGTAAATCTTATATGGTTCTTGAGATAATTACAAGATCTTTGTATTTATGGGACACAAGAATTCTGAAATATTTACTTGTTTGCTTAGTCTCTTTCTTTTTTTAGCCAGTTAACTTGCAAAAATTGCTTCTGCCAATTCTGGAATTTTATGAATATCCATAATTAGCTTGGAAGTGCTTGAACTTTTCTTTTCCACCACAGAACTGCTGAGGTCAGTGTTCGTGGGCAAGTTGGAAGGGGCTACCTTCCTGAAAACTTCTCATCCTCCAGATCTGTTCATCTGACTAAACCATACAGTGCAGCACAGCATATTTTATAAAAGTTTTCTTCAATAATACTAATTAATGACAGCTGATCAGTCAACAAAAGACCTTGCTTTACATGCAACTACTAAGTCAGAGGAGAAACAGCTTGAGGAATAATGTATTTTGCCTATCTCAAAGTCCATAACATTTAATCTCTAAATGTTTACATGAAAAGGAAAGAATGTGTTCAGTGGGAAGGCAACTCTGGGATGAGGAAAAAGAAGAAAGAAGGGAAAGAGATACAGTCATGAATATGTGCAGGATAGTTTGGACAATTCTACTACTGATTTCTGCTGGTCCATGTAAAGGGGCAGTTAAGGCTCAAACTTTGTTTCTTTTGAATTTCTTGCGATCTTTTAAACCAGTTTTTCAAGTTTATGTCAGGTAATCTAAACAACTAATTTGGAGATAACATTATGTAATACAACAACCATTGTTGAATTCCTATTACTGTGTTTAATGGAATTTTGTATTTTTTCTAATGTTTTCTTTTTACCATTTTGTACTCTTTAAAGAAATAAATAAATGTTTTATAATATTGCTATTAAACTAAACGACTATCTTTTTATCATATTAGGAAATCACAATAAAACGTAAATTGAAGTAGGTCTAACCCAGATAAGGAACTAGAAAGGCGATATTTTAAGTTTAAATTATGAAAGAAGAATAGAAATGTGGATAGCTCTAGAATATCATGCATTTCTTATTTTATCTAACAACTTTTAGCTTCTAATGCAAATAGTAAGAAAAGGAAATTATTTTCAATGTTGTTGCTTGCTCAAAAAATGACAGAGATAACTCATTTAACTGTCTAGACAGGAAACATGTATACATACATATGAAAACATTAAGAGCTCGTTGCCACATGGACTTGTACAATGCTAACATATGCATACACTTATACGTGTATATACAAAGGACAGTTGATTGAGAAAAGGTTCAACCAAGAGTACAAAAAGTTACTTCTAGCATGACTTTACACATTATTTTTCAGGATCTCATAAGATCTATTTGGGAAGAGTGAAGAAAAACGAATTTCCTAAAAAGTGAATGTTTGGGACTTTTATGGAAAAGTGCTGTTTTAATGCAAGGAAATATGTTGTCAGTATGAGCTGTGTAATCTACATGATTTCATCAGAAGAAATGTGAGTCTGTATGGCCCAGAGGGAAAATGAAAGTTCTCCCTGGTGAAGACATTGCTTGACCTTCTAGTCTTACTATTCTGGCCTCTCCTCAAGATTTTTCTTGAAGTGTGTTTATCTTTGAGTCATCATCCAACTGTTTACTAACTCACTGTCTCAAAACCAATGAGTCAGAGGTCAATGGGTGATTTTTACAATTCATGACTGTCGTAGGAGGTGTGATTCCCAAGACAGCAGAAACAAGTAGCCAGTCTCCCAGATGGATAATACCCAGAATGCTTTTCCGTGGCTGAGATTTTACCAGAGTTGCCCCTTATGCCCACAAATACATTGTTTGCTTGGTTTGTCATTCTCCTCCAAAGGTACTTTGGAGGGGTGGGAATTTACAGTAAGCAGTTAAGTTCCTCCGTGTGAGAGCTCAAGTGAATTAGCGTTCCAGGGCCTCGAGTCTCAGAGGCAATTACAGACGTTTTCAGTAGTTAAACCAAGGTAACTTGCGAAGAGCCCAATTCCATTGCTGACTTGATCTTTAACTTAATGTTTCCATGGAATATATATATATATATATATATATATATATATATATATATATATATATATATATGCTGGAAATCAAGGAATTGAGGCCCCCAAACAGATTTAAAGGGAAGAAAGTATGTCTTTATGTGAGGCTGGATTTCTAAGTATTATCTAGGGCAAAAGTTTTCTTAAAATCTTAAATTACCTGTCACTCTATAGCAGAGAACAATTTCAGAGTCTTGGCTTTGCTCTTACATATCACTACGCATAATGTCAGAGACCCCTAAAAGGGCACTTTGCAAGATATATTGCAAATTGTTATGCAATTCCCTATTCCTCTGGCCAGGAGAATTAGGAATCTGGGAGTTTTCTTTATGTGGGATAGGGGAAAGAGGGGAAAGAATTGACATGAAAATTTATTTTTAAGGATACTAAAACTTGGGCAGCTTTAATGCATAGCCACAGGAAACTGGCTAAAATAATTTAAAAGAAGGTAGTGGAGACTGACCTTATGCCTACAGAGAATAGGTTTGGAAAAATCTTTTCAATACAATTTAAATATAAGAAGACATCACTGATGTGATTCTTCTCAATTTCACTGGAAGGGCTCAGGAACAAGGTGGTAGTGGTTACTAAATTGCCAGTGTAGTTTGTTGGAATATGACATGGTATGTGCATGCATTTGGGCGCGCACGCACACACACACACACACACACACACACACACATACATACATGCACACACGTAGGTAATGCTTTTGAACCCTGATGGAGCTGAATGCCCATTTTGTCATATTGTGCATTGCTGACTAGTCAGTACTAGAGGAAGTGGTTCTTATGGTCAAAATCTTGGCTTTGGATTTAGATACACATAGACCTAAGGCAGAGTTACTTAGCTGGGCTCCTTGGAATTTATTAAATCTTTTAGGGCCTTTAAATGAGTTTAATAATTGTATCCATTTGAAAAAAAGAGATTGTACATAGAACCTGTTAGGCAGTTGTTAGTACAGGTCCACATTACTTACATGCAGAAATGAACAAAGGTCAGCTGTCTGACGTGTTAACCAGAATAATATGTAGAGGAAGGGGGTCCTGTAGATTTGAGTTGACTTTACACAACCAAAATGCTCTATAGTTAGCACTTTGATTAAAAAACAAGAACAAAACTTCAAATTTTCCGTGTTTTTTTGATCATCAGTGAGTACACTGCAGAGAGCCACATTCTAAATGTGCTTCCACAGCAGTAGCTGAAATGTTACTAAAGATGACAAATGTAAAATATTGGATGCTATTAGACAAAAGTGATTCACAGAATGGTCCTGATATGTGAGCATGCTTTGCAATCATTATTATTTTGGACTGGATTATAAGACCTCATGGAGACTCATTCTCAAATGACTTTCAGTTATGTGAATGGACTCTTTGCCAGTTATAGAAGGAAGGGATGTGATATCTCTTTCCTACTCACAAAGCCTAAGGGGATAAGCTCAAAATATCAGAAACATATGGTTTTAAAGTTCTGTGTCCAAGCTTGCAACACTGGTGGAGTTTTATGTAAAGAGATAAAAATCTGTGCATGGATTGTCACAAACTGTTTGGGCGAACAGAGTCACTGTAGCTAAACCATTGTTGATATTCTTAAATGGGTTTCAATGAGAACCACCTGTAAACCAGACAGGTTTAGAAGTAGTGAAAATCATCAAGAGATCCAGGTCAAAACAGTGTAAATAAGATAAGTAAGGAGAGATTGGATGGTATGAATGAGTAATGATGAAGGAAGCCTCAAGAACAAAAAACACAGAAATAGACACAGTTTCTGTCTGAGCAAAGCAAGAAAGTATTTCAGAGGGAGGAGGATGTGATCTGGATCCAGCTCCATTGTGTATTATTTATCTAATTATGGTAGGCATACAGTGGTCAGGAGGGTATACTACTTTAGCAAATATATGAAACACTGAAAAACAGAGCAACCAAATTCTGAGATGAAGAACATTCTAGAAAGCATGGCTACCTGGTTGGAGCAGGATAAGTTGAGGAGGCAATCAAAGTCCTCCTGACTCTCAGGAGGAAGTCTTGTCCATCTTATATTGTGTTGTAGATAAACTGGATGAAGCCTTATGAAAATAAAGATAGATAGGGCTGAGATAAAACCATTTCTTTTCTGAACATTTGAATCTCAACAGATTTGGTCTCATTCTTGTCAGATTTGAATTAATAAATATTGCAGATTCTGTGGATAGTGCCTAGATACACTCCAAAGACTTCTGTGGTCAGAGGTGGGAGTTTTCAGAGGTGTCATGCTGGGAGCAAGAACACAGTGCTAAGATTAAGGATGTGCGTGCTTCCGAAAGCCTAGCTAAGATAGAAGGGACATAAATGGTCCCTGGTTTTTTGTCACTTGTCAGTTGCCGTTCTGCCTGTAATGAATTATTTCTCTCATGTGATGCCCCTTTGCTGTACCACCTGCCCTTCAGTGCACTACAAACCGAAACCTTCAGAAACTGAGGACTAACTAAACCTTTCTTCCTCCAACTTTGGGAGCCAGCCATTTTTGTCTCAGCAATAAGAAAAGTAAGACATCAGCTAGTAATTAAACAGATGAAGCAGTGTGTGTGTGTGTGTGCGCGTGCGTGTGTGTGTGTGTGTGTGTGTGTGTGCTGAGGAGGGACCTTGAGAAGTTTCCTACACCGAAAGACTTTTAAATGGGAAGAAAAAAAGTGGTAATAATCTTAACACAGAACACAGTGATTGCTGGGATAATAAAGAGCATTTGGGGAAGAGGGGTTTTTAAATGTGAGCATTCTCTGGTTGCTATTAATTGTCTGAATAACTTCTGACAGGTTATTTCACTTTTCTAAGCTTTGTCTTTGCTCAGAAAAGTAGTCCCATGGTCAGGTGTCTAAAGCCCTTTGCATAGTATCTGGCGTAGCTTGAGTATTCAAAAGTGGTAGCTATTACTAATAATTATTATAAGCTAAATGCTATAATTAGAATAATTCTAGAAGATTTTGTGATGTGTCATTGGATCTGAGTTTTGAAAGCTTGGGGTCTCAACCTTGGAATATAGTGTACATAGTTATTTAAAAGAAAACAAAACAACTTAAGGCAATCTTTGGTTTGATGTCAAAGACTTTGTTCTGTTTCCTTATTTTGGACAATTTTTATCAGCTTTCCACTATGTATCAAATACTGCCTAGGTTTCTTAATGAGTGTGAGCTTTGATCTGTAAGGAAAACATTGAAATAAGGAGCTTACCCATTTCTTCAGGTTGCCACTGTGAAAAAGAAATGTCACAAGGCTGGAGGAAAGCATACAATGACCTGAAAATTGTTATTGCTCTTATAATTATTGTTTCAAGGAGGATAGGAAGAATGGAAGAGGACATTCCAGCTCAGAGACTAGCTTGGATTAGAGGGATGGAAGTGTGGTGGCACACAGAAAGGTCAGAATGATCAAAGGTAGAATGAACGGAAGTCTTTGGGTATGAAAGGAAGAACCTCTGCAGAGTGAGGGAACACTTTATTGAGGACCTAAACACGAGTTTAGAGTTTGGACTTTATTCTATGTCCAGTAGGAAGCCAGTGGTATTTTGAGAGTATTATAATAAAAAGATTATTATCCATGTTGATTAAGTGTGAATAGGTGCATTACTTTTGAGGAGATATCAAGATAATTTTATTCTTATGCAATCTCCTGTCCATGGTCATGGCTTATATAATTCTTTGACCATTCTTCAATGAACCACTCTGTGATATGTATTAATAATATTCTGTGGGATTTCAGAAATACATTAATGTCTATCCTTTGCTCCAGCCTATTACATTGCAAAGCCCAGGTGATGTGATTCTCATGTCCCTAAGGAATGAAAGGCCACTTTTGAAATTGTTCTCTATCCTAACTTCCTATGATTTAATTGGGAGGCTTTTTAAATTTCAAGACATCAATATATCATAGTGGCCAATTTTTTAAATTTATTTTTTGACTTTTTATTAGTACATGTTTGCAGTTGATAATGTTTACATTTCTTGTGTGGAGTTGGTACATGTATGCAGCACATTTTAATTCCTTCTTCATCTCCTTTCCCTGTTCCTTCCCATTCCCTTTTGTTTCCCCTCCTCCCCTTTTCCTTCTCTCCCTTCCTTCTAGCTATTTCTCTCCTTCTCATTTTATAAATATGTCTCCCTACTTGCTGTTATATGGGAGATACAACCATGACTCAGGAAAGCCAGCAAGATCAGAAAGTTATGGACAAGTAGAAACTATAGTCCACTTACACGCCCAGGTGACATTTTTTATTTTATTTTATTATTTTTTTTTCCAGGTGACATTTTGGAAGATGGAAGCATGACTCAGGATTTGGTTACCTGTCTGGCTTTATTTGGAATAGGACTGAACTCCTTTCCCATTCCCTGTTGTTTTCTTTGTGTGACTATTCTCCCCAGTTCTGTCCCCTTTGCTGACTCTCTTCTATGACAACAATGCAAATTCTAGAGATGGATAATGGGATTCTTCCAGTTACTCCTGGTCAGTCATCTGCTTTTGGTCAGGTGCCTTCTTGTTGGTCAGTCCAGTCATAACAGAGGAAGAGGTCTTGGAGCGAGCAATATGTGTAGGCATCCTTGTAGAAGAGGCCAGGGCAAAACTGAGACATAGGTCTAAGCATTTTACTTATACACTAATTTGTTAACTCCACATAGTATAGATAAATTATTTAAAAGTACGTATTTTAAGTTTTTTTGTCAAACTCCATTTTAAGTACTTTACAAACTTGGACACATTTGGTTAGAACTAATGAAGTAGCTGATATTTGAACCTGGGAGTTCTGGGAAAATGCTTCACCTGCTATGTTATTCATGGTATTTGTTTCTTTACAAATACATGCTCACTTAGGCCAAGATGTTAAATGTATTTCTGTCATGCATTTGAGGAGATTCATAAACCCAATCTACAGAGGGGTTTGAGGGTAGCCTGGTGATATATTTCCTACCCCTCAATGACCCTCTAAGTCTACAGAGCAATCTTTCCCATCATACTCTTCTTCCTTTAAACTCTCTCTATAAAGAACTCAAGAGATGCTCAATAAATATCCCTTCAATAAATACAGAAAAATATAGAATAAACAAATGCATAAAGGAATGTGTTTTTACCAAAGTCATGAATAATTGCACTGGTTTTAGAAGGAGTATAGAAATCACAGGTACAATGAAAAGTCTCATTTAATTGTTTGATAATTATGTTTTCTGATGTTTTTCTTTGGCACAGTGTCTTGCTTTGTTCCCCAGCCAGGCCTAGAAACTTGTGGACTCAAGAGATCTTTCTTCCTCATTCTTCTGGGTAGCTTGGAATATGGGCATGTACCAATATACCTAGTGGAGAATTAAGAAAGAATGATATTAAGAAAGAATAATCTTGCTTGAGTGTGCTTATCTTCAGACTCCACTGAGACCCTATTTAAAGTACTCAGTGGGACTTTGTTTGTAATATTAGTTTTAAAAATTTGAGTGACCTGACACATCTAAATTTAGGGTAGAGTTCCTGCCTTTCCAACAAGGCCATTATGAGAAACAATCATTTTATTATGGCATTGTAAGCCTAGAGCCATGGAGAAAAAGAAAATGAAGTAACAGAAGAAAAAGTTAGGTAAAATTTTATCACCTGTGCAATACCAGACACGTTGATGTTGGTTGGGACTTTATTTTATTATGCTTTTTTTTTTTTTTTGTCTTTTTGCTACAAGGTCTCACTATGAAGTTCAGGCTGGCCTTAAGCTCACTTCTGTAGTTCAGGCTGGTCTCGAACTCACAACAATCCTCCTGCCTCAGCCTCCCAAATGCTAGGATTACAGGCATGCGCCACAACGCCCGGCTTATTATACTTTTAAAAAGAAAAAAAAAAATTGAAATAAAATTCAGAGACTTTTGTTCTTAAAACATAAATTACAAAGACAATGCATTTTTACTTAATTGGCAGGGCAAGGGCAAGCTCAATAATGGAAATCAGAAGCACGGCTAAGGAGCCCAGCAGGAGGAATGACAGTTTGCTTCTATTACATAACTGTGGAAGAAGCAGCAGACGGAAGAAGGGGAAAAACAGCTGCAGACAAGCACTGCGCCAGCAAGGAGACCAAGTTGGAGCTTGCAGCCAACTTGAACCTGTGTGTGAACCTCATTTTTTCTTGCCGTGAAAGGAAGACACCAGCACTTGAATGGACAGGCTATGTAAAGCAAGGAACGCCGGAGCTGGAACGTTTCCCATCAGATGATTGTGTGCCTTTCCCTATTCAAGAACTTGGCTTTAACAGCTCCATGACATCGCAGACAGTTACCCTAACCAGAGAGAGGAGAGAGCCTAACGACGGTCACCCAAAGTACTCTGATGCCACACGACGCCTGAAGACTAGGCTCTTGTTTTATTTCTTTGTAATGTTTCGCAAATGCTAAGGTATTTATTATTGTCATCCTATAGAAGAAGAAACCGGAGCAGTGACATTTGGTGACTGCCCAGGTGCAGAGTTGTTCAGAGGTAAACCTGGCGGTAAACCCACATCTGTGTGACCTCAGAGTCATTGTGTGGGAGTCAGGATTTGGTGTCTTCTAAGATTTCCTTCCTCACCACCTCCATACACAAATCGTATCTAATCCTTGACACTGTGAACCTCAGATGAAAGGAACTTCTTGAAAAGGTAGAGTTGAGATGAAGAAAGAGAGCATTTGGGGTTTTGTTTTTTAAGTAAGGGAGCTCTCTAGCCTGAAGCCACAGCAGAATCCAGAGATCTGAAGAATGGGAGTTCAGTGCATTGTTTTTGTAATGGGTCAACTCACATTTTAGGCCATAAATGTAAATCTTGTGCTTTCTGTTATAAATATATACTCATCCCCTGTTGTAGGTTGTTTAGTAAATAGGGCTGTTTCTTGCTGTTTTCTAGATAAAATTCCTACCTCACCAAGTTCCATAAACAAAGTTAGATTACATAGATGACTTCAAAAAAGAAACTAAATGGGCTTTAACTTCTTGTAACCTCAGGCTATGCAAAGCTGCCTGCAGGTTCTCAGGTGCAAATTAACCAGAAACTGAAGCAAAAGCCCTAGGAAATTTAGTTTGAGTACTGGTCACACCAGCTCTAAAAGCATTATTTTGTGCCAGACAATAATTTTTTTTTTTTACCAAACTGAATATAGTATAGCACTCTTGCTTCCTGGGCTAGCTGCCCTTGGGTCCTCTCCTTCATGAGAGCTAACGGGGGCCCTGAGTTCAGTAACAAATGGCTTTCCAAATTCAATTCTTGCTGATCTGGTTCCTATTCTGAGCGACCCATAACAGTTCTGGCCTTGAAAATGAAGTGGTGGGGGAAGAAAAGGAAGCAGGCCACAGGTGCTAGAAGCAATCCCTGAGCCCTTGACCTGAAACTGGAAAGAACCAAAGCATGTCAGTGTCAGGAGCTGGGGAGTAGGTCTCTCTCTCCCCAGAGCCTTCAGCTTCAGGCTAGCCCAGCTGACACCTTGATTCAGTCTGGTTTTCTTGTTTATTTTTTCCTGGGAATCCAACTCAGAACCTTGTGCTGACCAGGCAGGCTCTGTGCCATTCAGCTATATCCTGGCTCTTGATTCAGTCTTGTGAGATGCTGAGCAGAGATCCCAACCACTCCATGCCAGACTTGGACGTTGTGGAACAGTGAGCCGGTAAGTGGGTAGTGTTTTGCACCTCTGAATGTCTGGTAATTTGTTAGGCACCAAGGGAAGACTTATATAGCTGCTTTTCTTGTGAAATCTTAGGACTCTAAACAAGTTATTTACCTTTTCTGACTGTAGTTTTCATCTGGGGAATGGAGGATGCTGGTGGAGGGAAGGATGCATCAGGGTCCCAGGCTCTTTGCAGAGCTCAGAGAAGGAGGCACAGCACCAGCCTGATCCAGAAGGGACAGTGTGCACAAACAGAAGCAATGGCTACAAGGCAACTCTTGAAGTGCAGAGATATCATGAAGGCAGGCAGGGCCTGGAGCAGCAAATGGAGGGGTGAGGGCCGAGAGGCTGACGTGCAGATCACCCTGCTGCTTCCAAAGCCCAGGGTGGGAACCATTTGCGCATACATTCCTTCAGGAGCAAAGGCGAGACCACGGTAGGCTGTCTGTTCTGCCAGCTCCATGAGGACAGGACCGCTGCTCTTCACATCTGGATGTCACCTGCCGCACTCAGCAGAGTTGTCTCCATCCAGTGATTTTGGTGGATGACCTCCAAATGATACAGGGAAGTAAGACTCCCAGCCTGCCCTGGATGAATTCGTGTTCTCTAAAACTGAAGAATGAATTCTAGGAACACACGGAGGTTGAAGGTAAAACTTCACTG
Organism: Ctenomys sociabilis; assembly: GCA_004027165.1. NCBI lineage: Eukaryota > Metazoa > Chordata > Mammalia > Rodentia > Ctenomyidae > Ctenomys > Ctenomys sociabilis. The sequence goes on along the minus strand of PVKA01016176.1, from coordinate 11,290 downwards.
GAAAGAAATGCTTCTGTCGGAGAGGTACAGATGGGGGGTGGCGAGTAGGTTGCCCTGGGCTCTTATTTTAAATGGGATAAAGAAAGCAGTTCCTTACTGAAGAGCTGCTTCTGATTATTCTAGGTTTGTGGTCCAATCTTACTGACACAATGCATAGGGTAATGAGATACTGGTGAGCCAGACCGGTGTTATGTAATACTCCATATTGTTTGTTTTCTTATTCTTTTTCAATAAATCAAATTTTACTTTTAGTTCTGTGAAATGATATAATTTGAAGTTACACAAGTGACCTTATAAGAAAAGCGTTTGTTCCGGGAGATCCATGAATGTGTTACCACACTTGCCTTCTCCACTCCTTTCCCACTCTCAACTTTGTCTCCATGCCACTGCTGAAGAACGTAATCGAATGAAAACCTGGTTTTTATGAATTTACAAGGAACTCCCTTAGTAAGATCTTAATAACAAAATGCAAACAGTATAGGAGGAGATGAAACATTGCCTATTAGAAACTGTCAAACCCATGGATAGGAATTAATTAAAATGGAAAATTATTTAGATTAATTCATTTATTTCTGGATGTTATAAAAATATCATACTTCTCTAATCATTTTTATATTCTCTGTAGCAATGTCAGGCACCGTGGGCAAATACTATACTGTAGCACAACTGAGGAGAGACCTCGCTGTTTGAACTTTTTTATCACCTATGGCAGGAAGAGGATAAATGACGTGCTCAAGCATGAGATCGAAGGGCTGTTAATCATTAACACAATAAATGTAGCAATTAACAGCTTCATTACGGCATTTCCACACTTGTACATAACTGGCTCTGCCCATGTTCCTCCTCTCTTCCTTTCCTTGCTCCTCCCTGCTCCTTGACCCAAATCATAACCCCGTATACTTTCCCGTCATCTAAAACTGTAATCTTTTTGGTAACACGCTGTGTGGTGGTTCTTATAGGTCATTTTCTCATATCAAGTGCCTTGCCTCTGGAAAATGCATTTCTTGAAAAGCATTGTCTACAGGCACATATAGAGCATGAATTATTTTTGTCACAACACCATACTCTCAAAAAAATCGGTCAATAAAAGGACAACTTTGGCTCTCTTTGGAAATTAACCTGAAGTTCCTGACTTTAGAACTTGAGGATAATTTTTATGAAGATGGGAAACTATTAAACATTTGTTTGTGTGACTCATTCAACATTTACTTTTGTGTATGTGTATGTGTGTGTGTGTGTGTGTGTGTGTATGCATGTAGCTTGTGGGTGTGTCTGTTGTGTGAAAGCAGAAAAGATGGTGGGCATCTTAGGTGCTGCTCTCAGTGAGACCACTGGGTGGGGTGACACATTTCTTACTATCATCCACCTGTTTCCCTGTATGTTCAAGAATTTCTAGTCTTTAAACACAGAGAATGATTAATGAGATAACAAACCAGAGTATAGGGAAGCACTAACCCTCTTTGGCTGAGAGAGCGAGGGAAGGAGGAATTCCCATTAGACTTTTTGAGGCCTCTTCTCTGTTCTCACCTTTACTGAAATCCAGCACTTAGAACTGGTAACCATTTCAATGTTCCATGATTTAGATTTGTAAGTTGCTAGATCTTGTTGTCTTTCTCTTAATGAAGATGGCTACAAATGATTGTAAAGGTGTGAGACAGAAAAGATATGTGTTATCAAAACGTGGTAACTGTAGCCTTCTCTACCTCTGGCCTGCCTGCTTTTCTCCCTTTGTCCTTCCTTCCTTCCTTCCTTCCTTCCTTCCTTCCTTCCTTCCTTCCTTCCTTCCTTCCTTCCTTCGTTCCTTCCTTCATTCCTTCTTTTGTTCCTTCCTTCCTGCCTTCCTGCCTGCCTTCCTGCCTCCCTGCCTGCCTTACCCCTTGCTTCTTTTCCCTTTGATTTCTTCACATTTTTCTCTTCTTCCTTTTACCTGAACATATTTATTAAATGTACAGAGCATGCAAGTCATACATAGATGATTTTTTTCTTTTTTTCTTCTGGTACAGGGGATTGAACTTAAGGCCTTGTGCACACTACGTGAGCATTTGACCATTGAGCTACATCTTCAGCCCCTGGATGATTTCTTAATAACATTTCAGTAACTGTCATACAGCTCTTTACTCATTGGCCTTTTGTTCATCCTTTCAAATATAGATATTTTTCTTAATGTAGAATTTTAATGGGCCTTTAGTTTGTAAATAGATGAAATGCTTTACTACTCAGACTCAGTAGTATATGCACTTTAGCTGAGTTTCTTTTGTTGAGTCAGTATAATTTGTGAAAACACTGACATGGGGCAATACTAAAGAATGCTTGGAATTATGAGAGATTAACTTACATTCAATATAGTTATAGAGACACTAGTATTTATTGCGATATAATCTACTAAACATTGGCAGTCTATGTCTGGCAAAGAAGATTGCTAAGCAATGTTCAAAATATGCACTCTCTTGCCAGTTAAGAGATTGACAGAGGCACTAAAGTAGGAGTCTAGGCTAGGATATGGTTAGAGGTGGCAAAAGATTCCCTTTCCATTTCTAAGTCCCATCACCTCAGTTTCGATTGCACGTGCCACCATCTTCCTCATGTGACATCTATTGGAAGCATCAAGTGACCCGAATGGTGTCACCTTCTAGCCGCTTCCTTGTAGAATAAGGAATCGGCGCAGCTCAGGTGCAGTAGTTGACTTCGTGGTCTTACTAACAACAATTACGGTCAATAAATATGGAAAGGAGCCTGATAATACAAGGGAGAAATATTAAAGTTTGTATCTTTAAGGCTACTAATGATAAATTAAATGTATTTGTTTGACAAAATAATTTAAAAATCACTTTGTTACTGCAGGCTACCCACGTTTTGTTATTGTGATAATTCAATGAGTTTTCAAATGTGTGTGTTGCTGCAGCAGCCCAGCATATTTCCTTGCTTTACGCCTGAAACCAAATTAATTACTTTGTTTAATTTCATGAACATGTCAAGCCACAGTTATGAATAGCTAGTAATATCAAGTGTTTACATAGAGAGTATGGGATGTTACAATAAATATCCACCCAATTACTAAACTGCTAAGGGCAAATTGTTTCTAGGTGAGCTGGGCAAAATATGAGTCGTCTGTTCTTAACACAAAAGGTTGCAAAGTCACCGCTAAAGTTTCGTTAGGATATAGCAAAGCTCCTAATGTCAAATTAAAAGAAAAAAATTTCACAAACAGCGCTATGTAAGACACATTGTTTTACAAAACTGAAGGCTCAGTGTCAACAGACACCGATTGAATGTCCATTCCCTTGCTGTTTTACAAACTTTCTGGCAGACCTTCACAAAATAAAGCAAAATTGGGGCAGGAGGGAGTGCAGTTTGGCAGTGAACTGTGGCTTTATAAAATGATACAAACACTATTCTGAGTGCAAAAGGACAATAATACAATGTTTTTATATATCAGTGCTCTAGCCTTTTCAAGGTTCACGATTTAATCCTTATGCAATGCTATAGAGAGAGCAGTGGAGTAGTGTTTTCTAAAATGTTTCTTATTTTACAAAGGAGAAAATCGGCGAGCTAGAATGAAAATGGTGGAGAGGATGGGGGTGTTCTGATGGTTAGAGAGTACACAGGCAGAGGCGAGCTGGGGCCTCTCCTGTGAGCAACCTGCCTTAGGATTCCTTGCACCTAGTAGAAGGACATGTCGTTTCCTGATGGGAATGACTAGAGGGACACAGAACAGAGGATGGAGCCCTGCAGCATGAATTTAACTCTAAATGACAGAGCTGTCTTTGTAGGTTCCGGTAGTAGTATTCTCCATGAAAGTAAGGAAACTGTGGCTATCCACAGGTGCAGAGCCTGTGGTTCATGCTTCAGAGCTGGAGAGAGTCTCCATTAACCCCTAGGTCTGACTTCAGGCCTTTCTCATCTGGACAAGATCTTTCCTTGTATATCTTCAGTCCTGTAAGGTCCCTGTTTATTATTTTCCCTTCTCATTCTGCTTTGATTTCTGCCTGAAGAAATCAATAATAGAGATCCAAAAAATGCTGAGGTGCTGGGCCCACATTTCAGCTGCGATCCTGGGCTTTAGCACAGATTTCTATTCTTGAGAATTCTGAGACTCTTCCTTTGCTTTAACTTTTTTTTTCTCATTTTACATTCAAGGGGTTAGTGAGTTTTTTAAATTAACTCTCCTTTATCTGATACTACCAGAAGGATGTTCAAATGTTTTTTTGTTTTTTTTTTTGTATTTTAGGGAATGGTCTACAAGGTGTTCAGAGTCTCACTTCTAGATCGGACTCCTAGGTGACACCTGTCTACAGCCTCCCAAGAGCTGGGATTACAGGTGCGCTCCACCACACCCAGTCTCAATTGCTGCCTTAAGGTGCCCAGGGGCAGGGCCAGCACAACAGGGGTGGGGATCCAGCCCCTGGACACTGAATCTGCTTGCAGGCACTTTAATCCTCTGAGCTACTTAGCCAGCCCCCCAATTCTTTTTTTTTTTGGCTGAACCAGGGATTGAACTCAGGTCCTTGCGCTTGCCAGGGAAGCACTTACTCCGGTGAGCCATGTCTCCGGCCTCATATGATTCTTAATATGCCCCAAGCTTCATTGATCTTTCTTTACTTTTCTGCCCACTGTTTTTTCTATATTCCCATTTCTGTCTTAAGTATACTGCATAGTCCTTTGCTGCCATCCAAGAATTCAATCAAAACTCCCTGGGAGTCATCCTACAGGTTCTGTTTTACCTCATCACCTATAATCTGTCATTGATCAAAAAGTATAGATTCTATTTTCTGATTAATATCAGATTTAATCTAGCCACTCATTTTGTTTACATACTTTCAGCTGCAAATGCTGGCAAACTTGAGTAAAAGTTGTTTAAACATTGAAGACTTTTGTCATTTCACATAGAAGAGATTCTGAAATCTGACCACTCCAGTGGCAGAGTTATCAGGGATGGGTATTCTACTTCTGCCTCGGTCTTCTCAGGTGGCTTATAGCAATGCAACAATAAGCACTGCTTTCTCACTAATATCCAGGACAGGAAACAATATATAGAGGTTTTTTGTTGTTGTTGAATTCCTCCATCTTTTATGAAGGTGGAAAATCTTTCCTAGGAAACTCTGCCTTCCCCACCCCAGACTGCCCGCCTGTCCTCTTCACGGCCTGCTAGCACCTGCCTCCCTCCCTCAGGCCCCTTGTCAAAGATTGGGTCACACAGACAGGCAGGCTCCTTGTTCTCTGACTCTCTAGGCTGCGGTAGCAGGGGGAGGGCTCTCCCTGGAGTGGAGAAAGAAGGAAAGAAAAAGGACAGAAAACGCTGGATGTCAGCCCTATTCTTCACTTTTTACTCAAGTAAAAATCTGCTCTTGTAGGATTTCAGGTTTCTATGCCTGGCCTGGACTGTTTTAATGGCTTTTTGAATTATCTCTTTGCTGTTCCTGTTATCAACATAAAGTTTACGAGAGTAAACATTCTAAACCATCTTCTGAATATTAAGAACAGTGATATATTTCTTTAAAGTTTCTGTTCTAACTATTTCCATTTTGGTAAATTTTGTGAATAATTTAAATTGCATTTGTTTATTGGGAAAGATATATTCAGGCCATGCATGGTAGTATGTGCCATAATTCCAGCACTCATGAGAATCGCTGGACTTTGAGGGCAGCCTGGGCTACAAAGTGAATGTAAAGAAAGCCTGAAATGGACAGAGAAACACTGTCTCAAAAAGATTAAAAAAGTACATTTGGAATCTGGAGCCATAGTTACAGCTGTTATGTAGAAATTAAGAATAAAAGTCTACAGCTTTTGAAAATCCAAGGGATGATGGGAGAAGCTATGCATGGAGTAGAATTGGGTTTCCTGAGTCAGCAGAAAAAGCACCCACGGACTGCTCAGTCCTGGTCGTCAGGGAGGGACCACCTCCTAAATTATTTGACCAAAACTTAGTCATTATACAAATATTGTGGACACTTAGTACATTTTCATGGTGGGAACATCTAATATGTTTAAACATAGTTTTAAATAAAATCAAACATTTAGAGAATTATGTTTAAAAGGAATGTTGTTTTCTTCTCTTTTTAAAAAGAAGAATGTCTTGGAATGTGAATGAGTTTAGATTTAAGAAAAATTGCTTTTTGAAAGCAAGGAACATCTGGATTATATATTTTTAATATATATAATAAATTCACTAAAATAGAGAAATGTGACTTAATATGCATTTATGCAAATAGAATTGCAAAGAACATGAACATTTTTGTGTGGGAATGTTTTGAAAAAAATATAATACCCCTGTTTTTGGTCTTTTTATATCAAGAAGAGATCGTTTAAGTAACATACTTTGTTTAGTCTTATAATTTACTCATGCATTACATTTTACATGTACAGAAATCACTGTATATATAAAGAAGTTAAAAATGATGTTAATGGTACTATTGATACTATGAATGTATAGTACTATATGTATATAATATAAATAGAATTTTTGCAGAAATCGGGTTATAATATTTACATTATTTTATATGTTGTTCTTTTATTTATGGTTTGATATTAAGTTATATTTGCTTTCTGTAGCATGGAAAATGATAGGATCCCTTTCAGTAAATTATATTTTTCATTTGTATGTTAAAATTAGCAATTTTTTCCTAAAATTATAGAAAGGCTAATTGTAAGGGTAACTGCATTGGACATTTTTGTCCATTTTGTAGGTCTGAAGTGTATACTTTATGTTATTAATTTATCTTTCCAAGGATGGGAAAGGTACAGTGTCGAGAATTTGCAAAAGAATCAAGGAATAGGCTGGCTCTCCTTTGCTCAGTGAACACCTTGTTCCCATTTCTCCCAACACACCAGTTTAAATCTTTCAGCTTTGGACAGCTGTCAGCTGAGAAAACCTAATGAAGGGCTCTAGACTCAGCTTAACACACTGGAGGTTGTTTGAGGGTGTTAGCTCCTGCTCTGGAGTCTGACTCTGAAAAAAGTGTCAGTAAAGCGATTGGAGACACAGATTCCCATATAATAAAGTGATTACTGACCCAGGTTAGCATGTGGTAAGCAGTCAATATATAGCACGCTTTCTAATTGTTTTTATAGGGTGTGTGGCTAATTACCCAAGCTCACTCCCAAACATTCTCATTTCACTGGACTATGGAGGGTTGTAGGCTTCAGTGTTTTTAAATAGCCCTGTAATGTGCATGCACCTGACACTGCAAAGCAGTTAGAATGTGATTTCTGCGCTCTACATGATTGCCGTCCTCAGTTGGTTCTTCTAGAAGCTTTTCACAAGGACTATTAGGACCACCCTCGTAAGAAAAAAAAACCACAGACATACTGAAACATCTGCTCAATACTACAAGAGCTGGAAAATTGTTAAAGTGGGATTCGATCCAGAAACAGAGAATGCAAAAATAAATAAATAAATAAATAAATAAATAAATAAATAAATAAATAAATAAAATTGCCAGTGTGTTAAAGTTTGTGTCAGATTGTGCCCCCAAAGCCTCATGCAGTCATGGGGGCAAGCTTCCAGATTTTGTGATTAATTAATGATCCAGTGCCGGGATTAAGGGTGTGAGTGCCATACCGGCCCTGGGGTGGGTAACCTGCATAGATGTGGGCAAGGCAGAGAGGCTTGCTAGCTGCTGCGGCCACTGCTCCTCCCTTTGCTTTTTGCTGCCTTCTACTGCCATGCACGGCTGCTCTCTTCCATGCGTCACTGTACCTTGGAGCCAGCTGAGTATGGACTAAAACTTCTACTAACTGTGAGCAAAATCAACCTTTCCTTCTTTAATTTTGGTTGTTGGGTATTTTGTCCCCAAAACAAGAGAAAAGTAACTCAGACACGATGCCAGAAGAGTGCTGATTAGGGTTATCTCTTTTATTCAGTACTTTTGATTGTCTAGCATAGGGTACAATCTACAAATTAGAAATTATCAAAGTTGTTTGCATTTTCTATATTTAGTTATGAAAGGTCACATTTATGTTTTAGGGTATTGGTATCTACTACAATAATAATATTGTAATTGTAATAATATCTGCTGCATTCTTACTAAGGAAACTAGTTTTCTTTAAATAATTAGCTACTAATGATAACAAATGATCATTCAAATTTTGTTACACAGATATTAAAAGTTTAAATCTGTTTGCTAAAAACTGATTCTTTACTTGGTTTTTACAATGGTTAATCACCAAGTGATTCCTTCATCCTCTAAGAAATATTTTACTGGCTTCATATCAAATAACAATAAGATGTTCTTACTTATTTTTAACATGTTCATTGCTCATTAGATAAACTACTAAAAATACCACTTTATTCTTACAGTGACTGAAGGGTTACTTCTTTGTGTGTGTGTGTGCGTGCGTGCAGGGACTCACTGTGTAGCTCGGACTTGTAGTGATCCTCCTGATTTGTGCCTCCTTAGTGCTGGGATTGTAGGCTTGTGCCACCACACCCAGACTCCATCACTGGCTCAGCACATCTGGGGGCAGGGCAGGTGCAGGATGTGTGCCAGGGATTGAACCCTGGCCCCTGTGCTTACCTAAGCAAGTACTTTGTCTGCTGAGCTATATCACTGGCCCTTGAAGGGTTTTTTTTTTAAAGTGCAAAGAAAAAAATTTTCTTAAATAATTTATTAGCAACAGCCATTAGAAAAGAGGGAGAAATAAAGGGAATAAGAATAGGTAAAGAAGAAGTTAAATTATCACTATTTGCAGACAGCATGATACTTTACTTGGAAGACCCCAAAAATTCCACCAAAAAACTACTAGAACTGATACGGAAATTCAGTACCATAGCAGGATACAAAATCAATACTCAAAAGTCAATAGCATTCCTCTACACAGATAACAAGCACACTGAAAGGGAAACAATAGAAACAATACCTTTTACAATAGCACCGTGGAAAATGAAATACCTTGGGATTCACTTAACCAAGGAAATCAAAGATCTTTTCATGGAAAATTACAACACCCTAAGAAAAGAGATTATAGAGGATTTCAGAAAATGGAAAGATATTCCATACTTCTGGATAGGAAGAACCAACATCGTGAAGATGGCCATACTCCCAAAATTGCTGTACAGATTTAATGCAATCCCTATCAAACTGCCACCAACATACCTCCGAGATACAGAGAAATCAATCCTAAAATTTATTTGGAATCACAAATGACCTTGAATAGCAAAGGCAATCTTGGCCAATGAAGATAAGGCAGGAGGCATCACAATTCCTGATTTGAAATTATACTACAAAGCCACTATGATAAAATCAACATGGTATTGGCAACAAAAGAGACTTGAGGATCAGTGGAATAGATTAGAAGATGCAGAGGCATCTACGAAAACACACAGCCATCTTATCTTCGACAAAGGAGCTACACAAGCTCACTGAAAGAAAGATAGCCTCTTTAACAAATGGTGCTGGAAAACATGGCTTTCTACATGCCGAAAACTAAAACTTGACCCAGCTCTATCACCGTGCACTAAGTTAAAGTCTAAATGGATTAAAGATCTAAACATTAAAACAGAAACACTCAATCTCCTGGAAGAGAAAGTAGGAGGAACTCTTGAAGACATAGGGGTAGGTAAAGAGTTCATGAACAAACATATATTTGCACGGGAAGCTCTTGAAAGAACAACTGGGATCAACTCTTAAGGAGCTTCTGCATGTCAAAAGAAATTGTCAATAGAGTGAAAAGACAACCCACAAACTTTGAAAAAATCCTAACTAATAAGCAATCAGACAGAGGACTACTGTCTAGAATATATAAAGAACTAAGATATAACAGGGCCCTCAAATTTAAAGACCCAATTCAGAAATGGGCATCTGAGATGAAGAGACACTTCTCAGAGGATGAAATTAAAGAAGCAAATAAATATATGAAAAAATGCTCCACATCGCTAGCCATTCATGAAATGCAAATAAAAACAACACTGAGATATCATCTCACTCCAGAAAGAATGGCTATCATAAGGAAATCAACCAATAACAAATGTTGGAGAGGTTGTGGGGAAAAGGGAACACTTCTCCACTGCTGGTGGGAATGTAGACTGGTACAACCATTGTGGAGGTCAGTGTGGAGATTCCTCAAAAGAGTAGGACTAGAAATCCTATTCAAGCCGGCTATCCCCATACTGGGAATTTTCCCAAAGTATCTGGATACATTGTATCATAGAGATATATGTGTACCTATGTTTATAGCAGCACAATGTGTGATAGCAAAATCTTGGAAACAACCGAGATGTCCATCAGGAATGGTTGAAAAAGATGTGGTATTTCTATATAATGGAGTATTAATTAGCTATTAAGAATGATAAGTTTGAAGCATTTATACTGAAGTGGATGCCACTTGAACATATACTTATAAGTGAAATAAACCAGACACACATGTGTAAATATCATATAGTCTCCCTAGTATTAGAAGCAAAAAGAAGAAATACAAAAGGAAACGTACAACAACTATAATCAATTGAGTCAGATAAGGCAAAGTGAATGGCATATGCTGCAGGATACTAATCAGCTTTTCTTCTGGATGGTTAACAACCTAATTTCACAAGTCAGGGATGGAGAAATAGAAGAGCCACAAGGCCAGCCAACATTTTGGCCCTAGCCTTTCAAGGTCAACGAAGACTCAGGACATAGGAAAACCTGTACTGCAACATCATGAAACTCAGGTGAGCTCCAAATTTTCTGAACAAGGAGATTATGGAGCCACAGAGGAAAGAGATTTAAATTCTACAGTGTGCCTGGGGAGAGTCACAGGAAGAGAAAACTTTCTCTCAAGTTCTCACAGAGAGCAAACTGGTCAAGCATTAGCCGTGACTCATCCATATGGATGACACAGACAAAGGAACTACAGATTATGTACAGGACTACATGATAAACCCTTAGAGGACTTCACTGACCACATAGGAAATATAAAGTTCATGTGTTGGTATGTAAGTCTTGATCTACCTAGGTCTTAACCATCCAGCAGAAAAGTATAAAAATGAAGTATACATCGTGGGGCCATAATATTAAGCTGAGCTGTAAATGGCTATGGTCGACAACTTCTTTGAATAACTCACTATTGTTGTAGAATGCTGAACTGTGTTGGATTGTGGTGTCGAGTTCAAGCACCTAAGTTAGTTGAATGACAATGGAGTGCCCACCTTTGACAGGTGTAGACAAAGGAAGGGGTGTAGAAAGAAAAAATCATGATGTGTGTGTATAGACAGTACAGTTGGGATAGATAACGCTGTGCTTCTACATAATCCTATGAGAGGCAAGATCTGCACTAATGGTGGTTGGACAGGATATTATGTCGGCTTCTAGTACTA
>PVKA01016175.1:0-48445 GCA_004027165.1 Ctenomys sociabilis | reverse complement strand
GAAGGGTTGTAGAAAGAAAAAATCATCATGTGTGTGTATAGACAGTACAGTTGGGATAGATAACGCTGTGCTTCTACATAATTCTATGAGAGGCAAGATCTGCACTATTGGTGGTTGGACAGGATATTATGTCGGCTTTTAGTGCTATGGTCATCCACTAGGTAAATAATTATTGAATCTTTGATATAATTCAGCTATAAAAAACCTGTAAATATAATATCATGTATGCACCTTGTACAATACCAAAACATTATGAAAACAGTTTGCAATGTATTAATTCATCGACTCTGTATGGTTAAGGTGTCTTGAAACTGTCTGATTGACATTTGTATTTTAATAAAATAAAAATAAATGGAAAAAAAAAAAAAGAAAATGGATAGCCCATTGTCTAATTGGCTCCTTGAGCTAATAAATGGTTACTATTTTAGTGACTTAGCTTTTCTAACTATAACATTATTTTTACTACATTTAATTCAACGTTCATTTTTGAGGGCAAGGCAAAAGCTGGACAACCTAAAGATGGAACAGGAAGTTAGATAACTAAAACAAATATCTAGCCTGATGCTTTTGTGAACATATTGTATATATTGTATGCATAACTTAATTGAAAAGTAAGTAGAATTAGATATTAGAATAGTCAAAAGAAGCTAGGCATGGTGGCACATACCTATATTCCCAGTACTCAGGAAGTTGAGGCAGGAGGGTCATCACAGTTTGAGGCCAGCCTGAACTATACTGTGAGGCCCTGCCTCAAAGTAGGAGGCAAAGCAAGAGGAGGAAAAGGAGAAAAACATCTAAATGAGGAACAGGAGACAATGAATGTTTTAACAGGTGATGGCCAAAGGCAAGTGGAAGGAAAACTTAAAGTGTCATGAGGAAAGTGAACATATGACCTGAACCAAGTAGAAAGAATAAAACATCACCAAAGACATTGTACTGTAGTCAGACATAAGAGTGCATCAAAAGCTTGGAAATAAAAAGGCTGAGAATGAACCAATTGGATTAGTAGGTTTGCTCACCTACGCCTCACTTGATCTCATTAACAATTTTAACAGTAATATTAGTTATCTATTTTTTTTTTTTTTTCTGACAGAACCAGGGATTGAACTCAGGTCCTTGTGCTTGCCAGGCAAGCACTTATTCTGCTGAGCTATTTCCCTGGCCCCAAATAAAGTGTTAAATTCTTTTTTTTTTTTTTTTGTGGAACCGGGGATTGAACTCAGGCCCTTGGGTTTACCAAGGAAGTGCTTATTCCACTAGCAGTGGGGAGCTTCCAGATATTTCCTGATAAGAGAATCAAGGTTTCCCGCTGCCAGCCCAAAACAATTTGGTTATTTCTTTTTTATTTAGTTTTTAATTCATTTCAATAAGAAGAAAAAGAGAAAATAGTAATGAAACAGTTTAGTAGGACAGTCACAATAATTAATACATTGCATATTGTTGTCTTCATAGTAGTTATTCAGAGAACAAGATGTAGACATGAAATCTTACCTAAACACTTATTAGTACAAACCTTTCTTCTCATTGAACTAATATAAAGTAGCTGTATATCTATCCTAACTGTCTTGTATATACATATATGTTTTTTGCACTACAAAATGGTCCTTTATTTATACCTCCCTTTTTTGTTTTGTTTCATCAGTAGTGGGTGTCTCATTGTTGTTAGAGAAGCTCTATTTGGAGAAGTATTTAAAGGTTCTTTTCATACTTGATTCTAGTCCAAATATTGTAGCTACTTGAATTCTACAAAATAACTCAATATAGTTCATAATAATAGTGGGTTACTAGCATAGCACAATTTAGTTACTTCTAAGAGAGATATTAACTAGTTTATTATTTAAATCATTATATTTGCGAATGACATCAACGTGGCTTACCAAAGAATGCCCTCATTTTGCAAATAAGGAGTGAGAAACTTAAAGAAGGCAAGCATCATGTTCTCTACCCTGTGGCTGAACCAGGAAGACACAAGAAATTCAAGCCTGGGCTGGCGTAAAAGACGTGATCCATCCTGGCCGGGTGTGGTGGTGCATACCTGTAATTCCAGCACTGAGAAGGTTAAGTAATAGGATTGCTGTGAGTCTGAGGTCAGTCTGGGCTACATAGTTGGCTCAAGGCCACTCTGAACTACCTAGTAAAACCCTGTCTCATAAAAACCCCAAAACACAAAACACCATCAGTGATGTCATTGATGATGATTATGGAGATTCTTTGATTTTAATCCTTCTCTTACATTTTTCTGTTTTAATGTAAAAATATGGATGAGATCACCGTGTAAGCACTTTAGTCAATTATCTGTGGGCAATGTCTTCCTTGCAACTCAATTAGTAAAGTTGCTTCCCAGGCAAACAGCACTATAACGTCATCTAAAAGTCACCTCAGAAAGACAGAGCACTTCATTAAAAATTACTAATGTTTGCATGTTTGAAAGAAATAAAGTGTTCATTTGGAGAATGAGAAAACCACGCAGAATGACTTGCTGTCCTGGTTTGTCACACTCTGTGTCCATGGTGTGACTCACATTGCTAAAGCCCAAGTTTAATTAACATGCTTATTCTGTGCTGCTACTTCCATTCTAACAAATTAAATATTTAAACAGCCAGCACAAACATTTAGATCTGAGTCAAAATTGTTTGCACTCTGCCAGTTTAGGCATTTAATTTATTATAATCCTTTCCATAATACATGCCTTGAAAGCAATTTTTTCACTGAAAAATATCGTTAGCATTTCAACTGATAGTATTGAATCAGGCTGTCAGAATGTGATGTGAGAACTACTCTGAACAGTAGATAAAACAATAAATGAGTTAATAAAAGTATATTCATCTATCTTGACTTCCTTAATTGATCAGGTAGTAATAATGAAGGGTGCAACCCCACGCTCCATAACTCCACTCTTGGAAGGAATTGCTAAAGCAGGAAGAAATGAGGATCTTGCAAGACTCTTAAGCATTTTCATCCTAACAGCCTTTCCCTGGTTCCTGCTGCTATTTTTTTTTTCATAATATAGAAATTTTGACAATTTCTCCTTTCCTGGGGCTAAAGAAAGTGAAAATGCACTGGAAAGGAAAAGTACAACAAAAGCTCTATTGAAGCACTGCTGGTGGCACTGAAGGAGAGCTCAGAGAAGCAGCTGAAGCAACTAGCCAGACAGATGCACCAGAGGAGTGCCCCCTTCTGGCACCAGATGACCACAAGGTGGCAATGGAATTCTACACCCTGTCCATTGGCACCATCCCCCTTACCCTGACCCCAATATCCTGCCTTCTCGGCAATTCCCGAGAAGCAGTGTATACACAGAGATCCAAAGAGCTAATGTGTTTATGTTTTTTAAAAAAGATAACTTTCTGTTTTGCTGCGATAACCTGGAATATGTTTGAAAATGATTGAATATTCCTTTCATAACTGTTTTTTTATTTTTTAATAATTTTATTGAGAAACAAATAGCAATGTGACAATTTCAAAACCAATTACTAGGCCAGTTTCAATAATCCTTTCATAACTCTTAATGAGCGTGGAGCACAGTGTTAGGACTGAGAAAAAAATTAATGTTGTTTATCCAGAATTATTAAATAGCTTTCTCGTATACAGAATGAACATTTGGCTTCTCTGACCCCTGGATGTCTTGCAGTGATCCTTTCAGGCACTCATGAATGGATCAAACTTATTAAGTCAGAGAGCTGGTGAAATTCCAGGGATAGCAATGGTTATGTGCATTACAATCAAGGTCTTCCAAAACTGAAAACCTGAATTTTTTCACTCTCTGGTTCTTTAGGTTTCCTTTTCCTGCTTGAAATCATTCAAGGTCCTCCACAAAACCATCCAGGTTGTTTAAACCTTAATACTGAATTATCCAGAGTGAAGCCCAGTCAGATTTCATAATGAAGCTATATCTGCACAAAAATCGGCTGGCAGGAGAAGGGAGGAAATAGTTGAATTCAGCCAACTTGTTATTTCTCAAAACAATCAGCTCAAATCAATGCAGTTTTGTTGGCTTTACCACATAGCTTGGGTCATCTAGACACAGGAGAGTCTTCTGCAGCAGCACTGCTAGGAGCCACTCACTGAAAGGAGCTCTGCTTAAGGAAAAGCAATGTCTGCCCCTCACTGCATGATTGCTGTTTAAATGTCAGGAGGGTGATCTGAGAAATAAAAGATGAAATTTCTTACTCACTGAATATTTATGTTAAAGCATTTTTCAATGTTTTTAGTGCCTAGGGCCTGTAATCATATGAAGCATTAGTTAACTTTTTAAAAATTTTTTGAAGAATTAATCATAATTAGAATTATGATTAAGTACTTACTATGTTCCAGGTAGTATGTCCAGTACATTATATCAATTCTTAATGATCATATAAAGAAAGACCACTCTTTTCCCCCATTCATATATGCAAAAACTAGGGTTTGGAGGAGACGATGTCTCCTGTCCATGATTACACAGCTAAAAAATATACATAAAGTCAAATACAAAGTCCTGGCTCTTCAAAGCAGTGTACCAAGCCCCAATTCTGTTTTAATTTTTTTCATAAGCCCCAAGGATGAGCCATTTTTTAGGTAGGACCTAGGGAATTTAATCCCTTCAATATTTATAAAGTGAGACCAACGCATTAAATTTTACAATGGAAAGCCCAGAGGCCTTATGGTGGAAGGGACACCAGAGATCACTTAAGGTAGCTGTCTGTGTCCCTGCCTGTTGACCCCATTCTCTGCTTCATATTTATCATACAAGGAGATTCTGACCCCTTGGATTTGAGAAACACACTCCAATGGCCTCAGCCGCCTCAGCCACCATTTACATGCCTTCCTTACTGTTAAGTAAGCTCAGAAAACATCCAGCTTTTCCTTCTGTGACTGATCTCGAGCACTACCCATACAATATATAGGTCTGACACTGAAATTGAAGGTTATTAAGAAAATACACAAATTCTTGCATCTAATGTGGCTTCAAGAAATCTACCAGTCCTTTATCTGCCTCTAATAGGGATTGTACAACTGAAAGTGAACTCAGCTGTGTGTGGTGGGACACACTTGTAATCCTAGCAGTTGGGAGGCTGAGTCAGGAAGATCACAACAAGTTGAGTCCAGCCCAGGCTACAAAGTGAGTTCAAGGCCATCCTGAACTACATAGCAAAACCTTGTCTCAAAAAGACAAATAACAAACAAACAAACAAGAACTCTGAAATCACAAAAGATGAAAAAACAAAAACTATCACTACGTTTTGGAACACTTACTAAAGCAAAGTTTTATCAACTCAGTGACTGCTGGGGAAGACTGAGGCAAGAAGAGGTGGCAGTGGGAGAGCCGGAAGTGGACTCTACTGTGCTCATAAATTTCCTTGTTAAGTCACTGATCTTTTTCCATGGACTAAGGTGCAATCAAAACAGGCACCATTCTGTCCTTTGTATCATGGCTGTGCCCCAAAGGTCCATGTGTGAAAGGTTTGGTCCTGTGGTGGTGCTGCTGGGAGGAAATGAACCATTTGGAGAAAGGGCCCATTGGGAGATCATGAACTCACAGGGAGTGCGACCTTGCAGGAGGCTGTGGCTCTCTGTCTCTTCTGCTTCCCCTTTCTCTCTTTTGTTTCTTATCATGAGGTGTACAGTTTGCCCGACCATGCTTTCCTGGCAGGATATATTGCCTTACCAGAGACCCAAGCACTGACCATGGATAAAAGCCTCCAAAAGTATGAGCCAAAATAAACCTTATCTCCTATAAATTAAATGTCTCAGGCATTTTGCTTCAGTATTAAAAAGCTTACTAATATACATTTGCAATGGGAAAACTGTGGTCAGTGCACCCAAATGGAAATTAGTACAGTTCCCTGGGCCTCCCTGCACCCAACATTTCTTTAGGTGAGTCTCCTTACCTGACGGGGACTCAGTTTCTTCATCCTTAAAGTTTACTAAGTGTCCTTTTAATCCCTCAGATTCTAGGATTTAGGCTTAAGGAAGCTCATGGAGGAGGACAATGAGGCAAGAGAGTGGCAAGTGGAGTACTGAGGACCAGCTGGTAGACACAGCTGTCCTGTTCATTCCACAGGAGGTCTGCACTGACCGGCGTTTGGCCTCCACTCTCCACATTCTGCATTCTACATCAGGCCTCTGTTTTATCTTCAGAATGTTAGTATCACACATTCATATTTTGCCAGCTATCTCTTCTATTAACCTAAGTCCTCTGGGAAATGACTTGTCATTAATAACATGAACTGGCTTTTTCAGTTTAGACAGCAAGGATGATGTGGAATTGAAGAAATCATGTTATCTAGTGCATTTTCAAAGAGATTTGTTTAGAAAGAGTGTTAGAAATATCTAAGCAGAGAACTTTAAATCCTTGTCAAAATATATATTAGAAATATTGCTTAGAGGACTTTCAGGGATTAAGGTCTACCAGCAGGCACTGCTTCAAGTTTTCTGATGAAATTTTAGCAGCAACCATATTAGAATCTTATAACCACACTCATGAATGTCAGTGCTCAAAACATGTATGCCATCCTTGCTGGCTGTGGATTTTGAGGGTATTTTTGCCCAGGGAGATGCTTTTTAGCTTTATTGTTTAGCCTGCTTGCTTGCCTCTTTGAATATAAGCACAACATTTTAGAATTGGGAGGGACCAGACATTATTTCCAACCCCATGAGAAGGAAATACTGTCAAGCTCCTACACTACCATCTATAATCAGGGCTCCGACCTGCAGCTTGACTCTTAGTCTCTCTCTTCCTCCATTGTACTAGCAGTCATTTTCCACAAAACAGCAAATCCAGAGAAAAGATGACCCTCAGAGAATTCTGCCATTAGCCATGCATCTTTGAATTTAGAGGTGGGTATTTGGCTGTGTTAATCAGAAACCTTAGAAAAGGGAGAACCTCTGCAGACCATAAGGAACAGCTAACAAAGACTGAACTAATAATATCCCAGGGAGGATTCAACTATAGGGTGATTAACTTAGAAGCTGGGATTTCTAGAAGCCTGAATCTTATAGAGGTTCTGGCTTTCTTCTGTTACATAGTGCAATAGACAAAGGGTGGGGTGTGGTCACATGTCTCTCACTGCCTGAGACCTTGTACAATTCTCTCCCTTCACCTCTCTGAGCCTCAGCACCCTAATCTGAAAACTCAGGAATCTTCATGTGCTGTGCAACATTGAATTTGCACATTTTGCTACTGTGGTTTCCATTTATAGTTCCAATGCATCCAGAAACCTGCCAACCAACTACAATTTGTCTTCTTTCCCAGGACATAAGCAGCAAGCTTTGATTCCAAGTGAGCAGAGCTTGGATTCCTGTGGAGGTGGCCACAAAGCACAGTGTTGGCCTGTACCCATACTCTAACTTTTTTTACTCCTACTAACCAGCTCTGTCTATGTTTGTTGAAATTAATTCAAACACATTCCAAGCCAAGGGAAACACTGCTGCTGTTGTAAAAGAAACCTGGAAGGGGCTGGGAGAGGGGGTGCAGCAAGTAGCCCTGACACTCTGGGTGGGAAGGCAATTCCATCTGTCTCTGGCACACTGGAAGGAGCCTGCCATGGTGCTGGGTTTGGAAAGCAGGCAAAAGACAGTTGCCCTTCCCAAAGACACGAACCCTCTGAGATCTTGCCCGAAACTATTTACCACCAAGAAGGTCTTTTAGGGACACAACTGCTATCAGCATGTGTAATGTACTTAATCAACTCTGGAATTCATAGACCTTGACGTTAGAGCATGTCTGCAGGAAGAGAATGAAGAAAGGAATAAAAAGCAAAGGGAGCAAAACCCCCGATAAAAACTCACAAACAGACGATAGGATCCTAAACTTACTGTCATGAAAGGATTACTTTTCCAAGTGTGAAAAACCTGTGGTCCAGATAATAAGCAAACTAATCTATTGACAGATTTTCCTAACTGGTCCTCAATTTTCCTTCCTGAGTCTCAGTTTAACTGCTTGAGCCAAATCCTTGTTTTTCTCATACATAAAAATAAGTCCTTATAATATTTAATTGACAAAACTAAACCAAAAAGGGGATACAAATGAGTGACCATTTTGAATCTGTATATTCAAAATAGTGAAGATAGATATTCAGCTACATTCTCTTAATTCAATGAATAGAGGGATCTGTTCTAATAGTGTTTGTAAATAGAATATCATATCTGCATCTTGTACAACAATTAACCACTAATAAAACAAGATGCAATGTATTGATTACTGAAACTGTCTTACTAGTTTGATTTGAAACTGTGTCATTGCTATTTGTTTCTCACTAAAATTATGGGGAAAAAGAGAATCGGTATATACTACAAACACAAACTAATAAATTAAAAAGAAATAAAGATGTGTACAAATGCATTTAAAAAAGATAAGTCCTTGATTATCCAGTCTTTTGGTCATTTTTTAGCTTCAGAAATTTTCCAAAAAACATGCAAAAGAAAATAAACAGAATAAAAGGATTAAGTTCACTTTTGTTTTTGAGACTTCCTTTTGATCAGTAGGAAGCATTCTTGTGGGCTCAGGGAAAAATAAGAATGCTTTTGCTTTAGTGGTCAAGCCAAAAAAAAAAAAGGACATATTTTTAACTTTCAAAAATAGCTTTCAGCCAGTTGTTATGGTGCATGCCCGTAATCCCAGGTCTCAGGAGACTGAGGCAGGAAGATGGCTGGAGTTTGAGGCCAGCCTGGGCTGCAAAGTGAGTTCAAAGCTAGCCTGAACCACACAATGAAACCTTTTCTGAAAAAGACAAAAGAAGGTAAGGAGGGTGAGTGGCAGAGGGAGACAGCATGAGCTCTCAGTGTAAGACAAACCTAGAGGTATGCTGGAGAGTTTTTATAGCTATGACTGTCCAAACAGAAGGGAGGCTGCTAGGTGAGCAGGCGGGATTGGGATTGGGTGTGGGAAAGCACCAGACCGGTGGCCTGGGAGGCATTCCTTGGAATGGAGTAGTCTCTATGAGCAAGAATCAGAACTGGAAGGCCCGTGAAGTCAAGCCATCCTTGACCCCTGGCCTCTCTCACACTCAGCAAGTGTTCTGTCTGTCAACAGACCCTTCCTTATCTGGCAGTATATCCAGAATCTCACCACATCTCACCATCTGCACACTGGGCCCAACCAGCAGTGTCTCCCAACTAATTTTTTGCAGACCATCCAGGCTTCCATGCTTTTACCCTAATTACCTCTTCTCAGCAGGACAGTCGAAGCTGCGTGCAACATGAATGAGATTTTTTTTTTAAATGTATTAGTATATGTTCGCAGTATATAATGGAGTACAAATTCCATATGTGGGGTTGGTGTGCACATAAAACATCTTAATTCCTTCTCTTCGGTCTCCTCTCCTCCCTCCTTCCATCTTCTTTCCTCTATCTCTTGATTCCCTTCCCATTTGTGAAGAATCTGTCTTCCTATTTTCTGTTATCTTTTATTTTGCTCATTTCTAATTTAATATAAATTATATATGTCATCTATGACAAACCATGTGCTATCTAAGCTTATATAGCTGATCTATTTCGTTTAACATTATGGCCACAAGGTACATTCATTTTCCTACCAAGGATGCAGGTTTTCTTTTTTTATGGAAGTACGGTAGACTACTTTGTACACATTTTCTTTTCCCATTCATCTGTTGATGGAACATATAGGCTGCTTCATGGATCACTTTAACCTCATGTATTTAACTCTTTCAAGAAGATATCTAGAAGGAACATAGCTTTAGCTTTTGAGTACTTGCCGTACTCCTTCCCGTAGTGCCTGTTGTGTGACGATGTGTGGCTCCCCTGTTCACATCTCCATGGCTTGCATTCCACTTATTATCAAGGCAATGGCCTTTTGGCTTCTGTAGTGGATTGATAACTGGTGGTCAACTTGTAACATCCAGATGAACCGAACTAGCATTGTGCTGTGTGCAGAGGGCCATCTGAGCACTGTGGCCAACAGCACAAAAAAGAGAACTGGACAGGAGGAGAGGGGGCTGCTGGTCCTCCTGCAGGAGCTTGTCATACTGGCTTTCTTTATGTACTCAGTCATTATCATTGTTGGAGAAACTCGGGACCTCTTTGTCATTGAAGATGGCTGTGCTACACTTCAGAGGAGCTCTGATCCCTACTTGGAGTGTCACTTCCAGGCTGCAGTACAGATCCCTGAGCCTAATGGCACAGATCCTTAATCCCACTGGCACAGACTTTCTAGCTACTCCCACCAGCCTTTGGGCCTTCCCAGCACAGACCTGTGAAACAGACTCACATGATACATTGCTATGTGCTCTTGGCCTCCAGTTAGACTTCTGGGGTGCATTGTTATGGGCTCTAGGCCGGACTTATGCAGAACTCATTGCCGTGGGATCCCCAGCTGGATTCTTTGGGTCTTTAGTGTGAGAACATATTTTCTAAGCTCTTTCGCACTTGAGTCTTTGATTGACTACTATAAAATAATCCTATAAATGATATATCCCATATTAAATATTTTCTCTTGCAAACCCTGACTACAATAGCTCCTGTTACCCATAAAGATTCCTTTTGGGGGCCAGGGATATGGCTCAGTGGAATAAACACTTCCCTGACAAGTGCAAGGGCCTGAGTTCAATCCCCTGTTCGGCAACAAAAAAGGGTTCCTTTCTTTCTTGCTGCTTCCCAAGCATGCCGAGGACCGCTGTTCAAGGCCTTTCCCCTGAAGATGCTCTGCAGACATCTTTGTAGCTGCATCCCTTACCTTTTCCAGTCTCTCCTACTACTCCCCACATCACCATAAATACTCCTGACTGCTCTTCACTAATTACCTGCTAGAATGCTACACAATTTAAGAATTGTTTACATTTACTCTTTATTGTCCCTCTCCCCCATGAGAACAGGATATTTATGCCACTCACTTACATGATATCACCCAGGATTTCTTCTCCCAGCAAAATGACACGTATACTCTCACCAATAGGTGTGAACTAGAAGATTGACAGCACCACTGTTTGTGAAACAAAACTGAAAACTACCTAAATATGCATTCATCAACAGTAGAATGATAATACGTGATGTTTTATTCATGAAATGGAATACAAAATCACGGCCTATAATTACACGCAATCTTGTGGATGACTCATAAAATTCAGACACAAAAGAGCACGCACTGTATAATTTCTTTTGAGTCAATTATAAAAGCGGGTAAAATTAACCTATGGGAGTAAAAGATAGGAAGCCCCCGGGGAGGCTCCAGGCACAGGTAATGCTGTTTCTTGATTGGAATGTTGTTTACACAGGTGAGTTAACTTTGTGAAAATCCATCCCAGTTGATTTTTATACCATGTGTATTTTTTTTCTAAGTACTCTTATTATACTTGGATATAAAATTGTTTAACAATTAAATTAAGTGTGGCATCTTCCTTCAAGAAGTATGTTTTTAATGAGGAAGACATACACAAGAACCATACACATTGTAGAATGAAATATGAGAAGGGTAGAGACCAACGCTGTAACAGCCAAAGGGGAAGAATTGTTTTCTGACTTGAACAAAGAAAGCTGGACATAAGGGGTGAAAGGACCTCAATTAGTAAGTGGAGAGCACTCCAGGGAAAGTTATGTGTATGATGGCCTGAAACACAATAAAAGGCACTATTTATCTGAGGATTGATACAAAATCTAACAAGTCAGAGTCTGAAGGAAAAGGAAGCAGTCCCCACTTTTTTTTATCTTATCTTTAATACTCAGTATATACCCCTGTATTACACACCAACTTTCTTCTAACTGACTTCTACAGAACTACAGTGTGTTCATAAGTATTGAAAAAACTACATGGTTAAAGGTATTTAGAAAGCACAGTACCCTAGAATTCTCTTAGAGATTCATAAACACTTTGCCATATAAAAGTCTTATAGCAGCCTATAGTTATGAAACCTATACAAGTAACTGTTTCCCAAATTCAACTGTGGCATCTGTGGAGAACCACCTGAGAAGCTCTCCTTGAAAGAAGAGTGACTGTCTCCATTTTGACTGAGCCTGACCTTATTTCCTCATATTGTTATGTACAGAGCTGGCTAGCACTTCTGTTTATCCTTCAATTGGCCTTAAGCAATGTATATTGGCCTAGCTGAAGTGCTGGTGATAGTCTTTGAAGGTGGCATGTGTGTTTCCCTGGTAACCTATACCTGCTGCTCTTTATTGTGAGCTGGGTCTAGACAAGACAAAGAGCCAATACTATGCACTGCCAGCTAGGATCCAGCCTCAAGATAGAGGCTCTGACTTCTTGGGGCTTGAAAGACTACATCAAAGCTGAAGCACGAGACTTCCCAAAACATTAGATACTATATAATAAAAATTACTCTCTCTACATATCCTCTCTGCATATGGCAGAGATAAATTTAAGCCACCCACATAGCTCAGCTCACAGTACTCACTTACTTCCCACAATTCTCAGTCAATCCTCCTGAAGCCATTTCTCCATTGAATAAAACTGGGTGAGGCCCTGGGTCATTCTCTTGGTTCCAGAAAGCCATCTTCATGACTGGACTTAGAGCCCCTTGACTCCCCAGTGACTGAAAATATAATCTAGTGTCTTTATTTTTTCCATGAGTTGCATTGAAAGTGATAGATTGGAATCAACTTGATGGGATTCCAATAATGTAACTTTGGGATTACAAATACTGGCTTCATGGACAGAGACGAGGACCTTGAAGTGTCTCCTACAGGCATCTTTTCATTTTCTTTTTCTAGTAGAGCACACATGTTGAGACACCATCTAGTTACACCTAGTGGGTTTGTTGTGGTAATGCCAGAGGCTATAAGAAAGAAATCCTTAAGTCTCAGTGGTTTCCCAATGAAGGTTCACTCCCTACTTACATGATACTATTAGTACAATGCAGGTGGCGATTCAGGGCCAGGTCACTTCTACTTTGTGGCTTTTCCATAAGGCAGAGAATCCTCAGCCTTCATGCCAGGAGATGGGTAAACACTGGAAAAGCAGGCTCACTTCTTGACCATCATAACTGCTGATAAGAACTTGACACCTGTCCACATCTGGAAATAAATAGGCTTAGGAAAAGTAGCCAGTTATTCAGCTATTCTACTATCTCAAAGGAAGAGTGCACTTTTGCTGTAATAAACTCAACAATTAAATACACTTTTTAAACTACTTCTTATCATGTATTTAATTATGTCATTCGCTTTGTCTTGAAAGCACTTTTCCATCCCACAAAATCCTTTCTCCAACTGGAAAATTCCTAGCCTGCTCTGGACCCCAGAAGAAATATGACCTGCTCCATGAGTCCTTCCCTCACTTTAACTCCACATTTCTCTCTGTGTGTACAAGACCTTGCACATTGTCATCTAAACTTCATGTTTACTTCCAACCAGAAGAGAGAACTCATATTGCTCAATCTGTTACTCTGTGATTAAGGACAAAGGGGCTTTATAAGAATTTTGATCCACTTAGAAGTCCAGAAGTTAAACAGATGACTCTGCTGGCAGTTAATGTGCTTATCTTTTTCTCTGAGTGTTTTTTTATAGATGGCCTTTAACAGCATGTGAATTAGCACTGCTCACCTTTTTGATCTCAGGACTGGTGCTATTATAAATAATTATTGAAATTCCATATCTGGAAAATGCCTCACATATTATTTTTATCTGAATGAAGTGGACCTATACTTGAAGGGATATAATTTTTTAAAAAACATAATTAAAATGGGTAAGAAAAATCTGGACAAGATGCATCACTCTAAAAATAAACATTCAAAATACAGTCTCACAAGCTCTTCACTGGTACTTTCAGAATAAAACATGATGCCCTAAGAGTCACAGCACTCTGGCTTTCCTGCACGCGAGGGGCATCTGCTGACTAGCTGTGTGTACCAGAACGACCTTCCACTCCCCAACCTAGGGAATCCAGGAATTGTTGTCCCAATATTGCTTCCACTCCAAGACCATTATTCCTAACTCAGAGATCAGTTTTCATAGCTTAGACAAATCTGAATCCAGAGCCACAAAGCAAACCCTCGCCATGCTTGTGCTGAGTAAGAAATGTAGATATGTGGACAGTAGGATTCCCGTGGATCTCAACTCCAACCGGCAGGGAGAATATATCAAGTCTCTCATTTAGTCTTAACTTGTCTTTAAGACATGGCCTGAATAAGGTACTTAACCTATTTTATTGACCTTATTTTGCCCCCCTCTAAAAAGGAGCTAACTATATCAGTCTTCTTTTCCTAGCTAGGGTGCCATAAAAAAAGCATATAAAACAAAGACCAGGGAAGAGGGCAAGTGACCAGATGCCCTTGATTCCTTGGGAGATTTAAGTCTTGAAAACAGGTATGCTACTTCAAACTCTAGCAGCCCAGGGTGTCCCTTCTGGCATTTCAGTGACTCCCCATCCCCACAAACCACCTGTCCAGAGAGCTGCCCTGAACAAAAGCTGAAGCTCACACTGTTTAATGTCCCACAGCCTCAGCAGTGGATATGTGTTTGGCCAGAGTGTCAGGAAGCTATTGATGAAAACCATAACCTCATTCCACATCTCTACTAGACCTTAAATAGGGCCATCCCCCTCAAAGCTTGCTGGATGTGCAGCTTGATGCCTTGTTTTCAGCAGCTTTCCTTCAAAAGGCATCTTGGCTTCATTGATAAATGTTGCTAGCTCCTTATCAACATCATTTTTGAACAGGTTGCCAAGGCAACAGGATTCAGGAATGATTCTCATTACTATACAGTCCCAGACAAATGAATATTTGCATTTATGTGACCTCAATAGGTATTAGCTCTCCCATCTCCAAGCTAGGTCAACACTTAAGAGTGCAGTACATAATTTAGCATGTAATTATACACTATCTTTTAATAATTATACATTGTCTTAGTGAACAGTATCATTGTGGGCACTCATGTCAACTCATATTAATGCTTCCTACAGTGACATCCTTCCTTCCTCACTTATTGGCCCATAGAATGCATTTGTAGAAACTGTAAGGAAAACCAAATATTACTAAGAGTGTTGTGTGCTCAGGGGAAAGAAGAATCAAAATATATCGTGTACAAGTACAAATTCCCTGTGATAAATGTACTCTAGATAGATAGATAGATAGATAGATAGATAGATAGATAGATAGATAGATAGATAGATAGACAGACAGACAGATAGATATCCAATAAAATTGATTTTTAAAAAGCATAGTGTATTTATAACGTACTCTGCAGCTTGATTCCTGAACATAGCCTCAGTTTTCACACTTTTGAATTCTGTGCTTCCCAATGGCCCACTTTTTATTTCTTTTTTGCTATTACCATTGTTTTTGCTATAGCCATTGATTTACACAGAAGGAAATACCATCACTCTACATGGATACAGGGTTTGACAAAGTGGGACAAATTCCTACATATTTTATAGACTCATGGTATGGAAGTGAAACCACAATGTCAAACTGGTTTCTAATTCTAATGCTGATACTTTATTTGGATTGTGAATCTGCACTAAACCTGAGACTATGAAATTCATACTGGCCTCCTAAAGACATCACAATTTACTTATTTTTTCTCCTGTTTTAGATGATGAGGGAAACCTATTGAGGCAGTAGACCTGAAAGGAGGAAATCTAAGTAGTTTTAAAACTCTTTATGGATTTTAACTTTCAGCTCTTTCTTTCTCCACTTTCCCCCACCCATGAAAGCTTTGAAGGAGATTAACTGGACCACCAAACGTCTGAGGTTGTGTGTGTTGAGTTGCATTTTGAAAGAGTTGGTAGCTCCAGGTCATTTTAATCAAGTTGCATGTCAGCCAGCAAATTTTCCAAATTAGCTATAGCTAGAGGACAGAAAGATGTTGTTCTGCCTCCTAAAGATTAAAAACAGATTGCTGTGACATGTTCTCACTCATAATGACAGATTGGAGCTTCTGTTTGTGGTACAAATCAGAAAATAAAGTACCCACCCCAAATTAATTGTAACACTTGATTGATTTTTGTTGAGGTTCAGGAATTGTCCATTTTCTCAGCTATATTGATGAAGTTCACAAAAATCTTAAAAGTCAGATGTAGATACAGTGACTGATTCAAAATGAGACTGGCTTTTACTGAAAAATAAAGCCTTTAGATCTTGACAACTTTTAGGGATGTTTGCTTTGAGTGTTGTTGCTCCCTTGCAAAGGGGGTGGGAGCTGTGGCAAGGGGACAGCTAGCACTCCCTCATCTCAAGAACACTGCTCTGAATGATGTAAACTCTGGACAAACAGAAGCTATATCAGTCAAACCAAGAGAGGCTGGCTTTGTACACAGAATAAAGTACCCCTGTCCAGCCAGGGGTCTTCATATCCACCCATTGACCCCTCAAAGGTCCCTATTCCACATCTAGTCATAGTGACAGCAGCACAAAAGATTGGTTTCCATGATCAGAAAGGAAGGGATTTAAACCTGTCATTCACCATAAAATCATCTGGTAAACAACACAGCTTATGACTATGGTTCTAGAATCTGTAAATAGAAACATTGAATGAATATTTGCATTATGTAAGGGAGGAAAGAAGGAGCCAGGGAATGAACAATTACAGGATGCCTGAAGCAATCTAATAATATGCCAAGAAAGTAAAAAAATACACAGGCTCCTTGTATTTTCAAATTCTGTTTCCTTTCTCAACTAATCTTTATTTTCTTCTTAGACCCACTCATTATCCAAGCTTTGAAGGTCATTCATTCATACACACAGATCTTGGGGACATGAGAATGAGTAAGTTTTCAGAGGAAGAACAGAATATATGGAAATAACAGATTGAACCCAGAGACTGAATAGATCTGGGGCAAGGAGAAGAAAAGTTAGCGAAGGAATGAGAGAAAAACTGGTCAGATGTCTGAATAGGATGTAGAAAGGTGAGTGTCACTGACTCCCACTGAGGGAAGAGTTTCAAGGAAGATGGGCTATTAAGGGTGCTAAGGTTACTAAGCACGAAGTCACGGGCATCAGATACCTTGACCATTGGAGAGACAACCTTGACCTTTATGGGTGCTTCTTGAAAGCAAGCTAAGACAGTTGGCTACTGTGGAGTTTGGAGGGGCTCCATGGATGAGAAGTGTTAACAGCAAATGTGGATGACTGGCTAAGAAACTCACCTGTGAGAGACCTAGAAGTGGGCTGGGGATCTATTTGGGTCCAGTGCATACCTGAGAGATTAGAAGAACCTCTTGGAGAAGAAGAGAGGCAAACAAACTACAGCACACCCCACAGGAAAAGGTTAAAAGGGTGGCATTTTAACCTTTTCCTATTATGATGTGGATGTACCATGCTTCCTAAAGTCTTGGGTTAAAAGGTAGAACCTGGTCGGAAGAAGCAGGTCCCTTGAAATGGTGATTTTGTTGCAGGCAGCCAAGTTAGATAAAAATAGTATAGGTAATCAGACAGAGCCAGGCCCTTGTAGGAAATAACACAGAAGACAAAAAACCTTACAGTTTTGGGAGGGATGGGATATTCCTGCTGTGAGCCAGACCTAAAGGCCAAATAAACACTAACCTCCCTGAAGATTAACACCCGGGATTGATATTCTAAATAGGTATCCATCGCTTTAAAAGAGCCAGGTGAGTCACTAGACCAACCCCCAATAGGAAGAGACCCTGCCCCTTATTCAGGCCAACTTACTCCCTGGACAGGTCCCCCATTTGGTCCTGGGCATAATCAACCTAAACAATGGTGTTTATAATCCCATTGGTTGACCATATTTTCGTCCCACCTCTTTTCCCCTTAGTGAGTTCCCATTCTTTCCACCTTAGCCCCGCATGGTTTTACACTATAAAAGTCCCTAGAAGAGACAGCTTCCTGGGCAATGACCTGCTCGGCCCCTCTCCTGACCCTCTCAGCCCCTCTCCTGATCCTCTCTCAGACAGGAGCTTTCTTTCCCTCAATAAATATATTCTGCTCATAACCTCCATTTGTCCTTAAAATTCATTCTTCAGTTTTAGAGAACACGAACTCACCCATGTCAGACCAGGAGATCACTTTCCCTATGTCATTTAGAGGCTCCCTGTATGGTTTGGAGGTCATCCACCCAAGATCAGCTTTTCTCCCAGTGTCAACCTGAGTGTGCTCTTGTCCCTAACTCTCCCTTAGCTCCCAACTCCAGTGCTTCTGGACTACCATGAGGTCAACAGTGTTCTTTTACCAGTCTTTCCCACCATGCCATTCTGCTTGAGCCAAACAGCCATGAAATGAATCTTCTGAAAACTGTGAACAAAAATAAACTTCCGCAAGTTCATTAGGCACTTGTTCCAGGTAAAGGAAAATAACTAAGACAACATTAAGGTTTGATCTGTTGAGGACAATGTCCACCTCACCCTCTGAGACCAGAAAGTGGAAGAGAGGTGACAAACAAGAGATAAACTGAGGTAAGTGAGAGATGACTTGAAGTCTCTGTAGAGGACTGAGTTATCTCAGGGAAAACAAAACAGTTTACTTAGAACATGAAATGTGAAGTCGCAAAAGAAAAGAGAAAGAAGAGTGAACAAAGTAGAACAGAAAGTATAAGCGGAAAGTTTTATGTCAGAGGTAGGCAAAGAGAAATGGGTGAAGAATCAAAAAGAACTGGATAGGAGAATAAATGCATCTTAAACTCTGAAAAATCAGCAGTGGGAAATACCTCCAGCTCTCTCTGCCTTTCATGCTGTCCTAAAATGAGGCCACAGTTCAATCAGACTTTCTAATATCCAATAAGATCAGCAGTGTGGAGACAGTTCCTCGGGGCTCAAATCCTAGACTCCAGGCTTAATGAGTCACCTGCTCAATATTTTCCACTTCAGGCCTTTGGTTTTCTGGGACCTGAGTCCACTCAGCTGCAAAATTGACTTACAAGATTGTGTCAATCACCAGATGCTGTGGAGCAGAGCATTGGGTCCAACTTCTGCAGGCAAATGAGCTGCCTGCAAGGAACGAGCGGTGATTTGCCAGG
The DNA here is from genome assembly GCA_004027165.1 of Ctenomys sociabilis. Lineage (NCBI taxonomy): Eukaryota > Metazoa > Chordata > Mammalia > Rodentia > Ctenomyidae > Ctenomys > Ctenomys sociabilis. The sequence continues at coordinate 29,593 of PVKA01016175.1, read as the reverse complement.
GAGTCCCTTCTGTAATGTCATTATCATGTCAGCTGTTGACAGCATGAGGGTTTCAGTGAAGGCTAGAGCATCCTGTGAAAGTGCCTGAGCCTGATTAAATGATCTCAGTGCCTGATGCATTTTATGTCTCATGCACATGACCACCTCAGTGGGAGAACTCAGGGGCTCCAAAAACCTACCATGATGCTTAGAACTTTGTATGCATTTGGCCTAGGATATTCTCCTAAACCTCTCAGGAATTCCAGATGGATGAGAGTTGATCTTTACCATAGAAAATTTGTGCGTATCACCCAGATACAGATAGCCGGGAGGTCAAGGAGAGTGAACCGTTGGCTACGGTCATGCAGTCAGTCAAAAAAGTGCTTGAACTGAGATCTGTGTGATCCAAAGTACATGTCCCTAAAGATAATACACGGAGTGACCGCATCATGGTAGGAGCAGGACTGTCACCCAGCACCATCCTAGACCCTTCCGGGTGAGACGAGGCCGACACCGCCTGCACCTCAGAGTTCCACAGTCTCACCCCCGTGATGACTACAAGAAGGTGCTCCGGGTCTTCCACCCCGCGGGAGGAAAGCCACATTGCTGCCTAAGCCCTTACCGAAGCACCAGGAAGACCATATGCCTCCGGGTCCCTCAAACCACCAGTATCTGCCCAAAGGAGTTGAGAGAATAGATAAAAAGTGGGAACCAAACAAAAGCAGTTATTTCTTCTCTCTCTGATGTATGCGCATAACTTTTCCAGTACAAGAAATGTTTTGTGAATACACAGGGTAGGTGGACACTACCAGGCTCTACACCTCCACTTTCCTAGTTGTGTGTTTATATTGCAGATTTTTATAAGACTTGTGTAGCAAACCCAAAGAATTTTGTTGGCCATGCTGTTATACTGCACTATCTCTGCAAACTGACATATGCATTTTGCACCCCAGAAATGAGCACTCTGTCCTTCAGTAATTTTCACAGCTGCACAGTCCTAGGGGATGTCTTTTGTTTAGTAACCTAAAATATTCAATTCCCAGATTTGGTGAAGATTTAGGTGCTCAAAAATGCAAACCTCAACACTATGAATTTCCCTTCATACATAGTTAGGGGCGTACAGGCCAGGGAGACCGCTCAGTGAAATAAGTGTTTCCCTGGCAAGCACAATCCTCACCCCCGCCAAAAAAAAGAACTAGACACATACTTAGGGGCATTAAGAAGTGATTAAGAAGTGCAGAATATCTTAGTTGCCGCACTTCTGAAAGTACAGCAAAACATTGGAACAAAATGATGTATGATTATATCAATAAGTTCTTAATAGGGAAACTTGCATGAAGTTCCAGGCATTTTGTAGAAACCAGTGCTCAATGGCCCTATCTCAGTAAACTGAATTTCACAGTATATGTGCAAATAATTCACACTGGGAACCTCGCTTATTTGCAGAGCTACACTCTGCAATGTGCTGCATTTGCTGAGTGCTGCTCAGGCTATTCCTTCTTATACACACAAACTACACCACTCTTCACTTCTTTTGATTCCTATGCTTACTACAAAATACTACTTGACACAGTTCTCTAAATACAACAGAACTATTCATAAAAATAGTCACTTTTAGAACAGTGTATTCTTAAGTAAATAAGCATGAAGCTCCAAGCACTGACTTTGGCTACTGGACTGCACACCCTATCTTGGCAAATTGCTACTTCCAGTGTACATTCCACAAAGGAGCATTCTAACACCCAGTTCGTGACACAGCCAAGCCCTCCAAAGTGTTGGCCTATTGGTATAGTACTTAGTTGAATTTTATCTTAGATTTGTATTTTTCTGATTTAAAATGATTTTCATTAAATGAAGAACTTAAAAGTATAAAGATTTGCTAATATGTAAACATCAAAGAAGCAATCTTTTTATGGTGTTGCTGGGGTAAAAAGTTCTCTAAAACCCAACTCCAGTAATAGCACTGCTGTGCTGAGAAAAGGGTAAGGAATTAACTCCTATTCTTGTTGGGCTTGGACTACAAATAATTATTCTTTTTTAGTGAGTTATTGTAAATTCTTTTTTTGATTTGTTTGTTTTTATTGTAAATTCTTGTGTGTAATAAAATGCTATACTTGCATGTACATTTTCTAAATAGTTTTGCTTTAAATAAGGTATATAATTCTGGCAGTATGTTATGAGCATATAGTTGATATGTTTTAAAATAGTAGTGATTAAAGAAATTGCATGTTACAGATAAACAAATTACACATCCCTTTATTATCATTTTGAATTTACTATGTTTAACAGACTACAAAACATCTCATTTTCCATAAGCTGGGGAGGATACCCCTATTGCTAGGAAAATTTCGTATCTGGTTTAGATAAATTTGTAAACTCAGATTGTTTATGTTGATATGTGTGATTTTAGTTAAATAATAAATAAAATCTTTTGCATAATTATCCTTTGAAATAACAACTTTATATAATTAAAAGAAATTAAATTTGAAGTGAGTTCTGAAATTAAGTTGTAATGAGAATTATACTAAGTGTTACAGCATTCTGGAAAATCTGTCTCATTAACATATATTGAAAATAAACAGAAATAGAGAATAAAGATCTCTTTTTTTTTTTTTTTTGGCAGAGTCAGGGATTGAACTCAGGCCTTTTCACTTACCAGGGAAGCTCTTATTCTACTAGCTATCTCCCTGGCCCCCATCTTTTTTTTTTTTTTTATTGAAAGGGCTATTTTCCATAACTTTGTGTATGACATTTTGTTTTTATTTTTATTTTATAGAGACAGCATCAAAACTGATTAATAGGACAGTTTCAATAATTAATACATTGTACATTGTTATCTTCTTAGTAGTTATCCATAGTAAAAGAAGCAGACAGGATATCCTGTCCAAACACTATTAGTACAAATCTTTCTACTCATTGAAATAAGTGAAAGTAGCTGTATATCTTTTCTAACTGTTCCATCTATACAAATACAAAATGGTCCTTCCTTTATATCACTTTTCCTGTTTAGTCCTATCAAAGATGGGTATTCCATTGGCATCTAAATACTATAGGTGTGTGAATTCAGCAAAACAATCCAACACAGTCCAGCAGTTCACAATATTACTGTGTTAGGGACAGAAGTTGTTGACTTGAGCCTTTCACAGATCAGCATATTAATATGGATTTAGTTTATATACCTTTTTTATACTTTTCTGCTGGATGGTTAAGACCAAGATAAAGCAAGACCTATACAACAAGAAATGTAACATTTGTATCTGATAAGGTCAGTCACATAGCTGCAGGATGTGTCCTGTAACCCTATGCAGAAGCTTTGCCAGGGTCAGCAATGTGGAGGAGTCACTGACATTGTTTGACCAACTTGCTCTCTGTGAAAGCCTGAGAGAATGATTTTTCTCCATGTGACTATTGATCACTTTCTTCTGTGGCCTCATAGTCTCCTTGATCAGAAAATTTGGGACACAACTGGGTTACATGATGTTATAGTACAGGTTCACCTATGTCCTACGTCTTCACTGAACTTGAAAGGCTAGGGCCAAAATGGCTGACCTTGTAGTCCTTCCTTTTCTCTAAATTTTGATCTGCAAACTTAGGTTGCCAACCATCGAGAAGAAAAGCTTATTATTACCCTGCAACATATGCATTTTGGTTTAACCTAACTATCTAAGTATCAATCATCATAGGCATAACATGCAACAGATATTTTCTATCAAGTATCGATATGTTAAACTTTAAGTCCCTACAAAATATGAAAAAAGTAATTTAAAATAGGAATAAACACTTAAATATTATTACACAGAAATTTAGAAATCTAACCATACACACCACTATAGCAGGACAGTCCTGCGACATTTTTTTTCTAGTGTCTTTTTTTCATTTATTAGCCTTCATTAATTTTTTATTATCTTTAATTAAAAAAATTTTCCTTGAGAGACAGTATGTAATAATTGGTATGCCATGACACAAAGTACATATTTAGAATACCAGAATGACAGGCATTCCAAGTGTGACCCTTCTATTACACACTGCTATCTTCAGTGCAGTTGCTTGGTTCACATGTATCAGCATGTATAGTTCGTCAGGGTGAGAATCCTACCAATTAACTTCTAGTTTCAAAAGCCTGCTGATGTTTCTCAGAATCATTGCCTGACCCATCTTGTATGTATAAATGTATGCCTTTGCCCCTGTCATGTTTCCCAACTTTTGTCCTTGCACTCTCCTCGTAGTCCAGTCCTTAAGATCTCATTTTCCTTTTAATTGTGTTATACCTTTCTATTTACATTTCTTCTTTTAAGTACTTATACTAGGAAAACTATATGATATTCACCCATGTGGGTTTGGTTTATTTTGCTTATAAGTGAATCTTAAAGTGGCATCCACGTAAATATGAAGGCTTTCAGTTTATCATTCTTTATAGCTGAGTAACATTCTATTATAGAAAAATACCACATCTTATTCAGCCATTCCTCATGTGACAGGCATCTTGATTGTTTCCAAGATTCAGCTATCACAAATTGTGCAGCTATAAACATAGGTACACATATATCATTATGATATGACATTTTCAGTTCCTCCGGGAAAATTACCAGTAGGGAGATAGCTAGCTTGAATGGGATTTCCAGTCGTAGTTTTTTAAGGAGTCCCCACACTGATTTCCATAATGGTTTCACCAGTCCATATTCCCAACAGCATTGGAGAAGAGGTCCGTTTCCCCACATCCACTCCAACATTTGTTGTTGGTTGATTTGTTTATGAGAGCTATTCTTTTGGTGTGAGATGGTATCTCAGTGTTGTTTTAATTTGCATTTCACAGATGGCTAGTGATGTGGAGCATTTTTTCATATATTTAGTAGCTTCTTTAATTTCATCCTATGAGAGGTGTGTGTTCATCTCAAATGTCCATTTTTGGATTGAGTCTTTAAATGTTGGGCCCTAATGGTTTTTAGTTTTTCATAAATTCTAGTGAGCAGATCTTTGTCTGAGTGCTTATTAGTTAAGAGTTTTTTGAAATTTGTGGGTTGTCTTTTTACTTTGTTGGTAATTTCTTTGGATGTGCAAAGACTTCTCAATAAAAGGTGGTCCCAGTTGTTAATTCTTTCACGTATTACCTGTGCAGTTTTATTTTGGTTCATGAACATAGGTCGCCTATCCCTATGTCTTCAAGAGTTACTTTCTATTCCAGGAGATTTAGTGTTATCTATTTTAATGTTCAGATCTTTAATCCATTTTAACTTTAGCTTAGTGCATGCTGATAGACCTAGGTAAAAGTTTTAATTTTTGACATGTGAAGAGCCGGTTTTTCCAGCACCATTTGCTAAAGAGCCTATCTTTCTTCCAGTAAGTGTGTTTGACCCCTTATTAGAAGATCAAGTGGTAGAGTGTGTTTGCAGAGGCCTCTGCATCTTCTAGTCTATTCCATTGATCCTCAGGTCTATTTCAGTGCCAATACCCTGCTGATTTTATCATAGTAGCTTTGTAGTATGATTTCAAGTCAGGAATCATAAGGACTCCTGTCTTGCCTTTATTGACCAGGATTACCCTTGGTATTTTAGGTCTTTTCTGGTGAAATGCAAATTAAAACAACACTGAGATACCAACTCACACCAAAAGAATAGCTCTCATAAACAAATCAACCAACAACAAATTTTACAACTGATTTCTCTAGGTCAGGGAGGTATGTTGGTGGTAGTTTGATAGGGATTGCATTAAATCTATACAACAATTTTGGGAGTATGGCAATCTTCACAATGTTTTTACTTCCTATCAAAGATCAGGGAATATTTTTCCATGTCCTGGAATCCTCTACAATCTTTAATCAGAGTACTGTAAATTTCCGCTGAAAGATCTTTGACATCTTTAGTTACATAAATTCCAAGGTATTTCATTTTCCTTGGTGCTATTATAAAAGCTATTGTTTCTCTAATTTCCATCTCAGTGTGTTTGTTATCTATGTAGAGGAATACTATTGACTTTCGGGTACTGAATTTGTATCCTTCCATGCTGCCAAATTTTTGCATCAATTCTACTAGCTTCCTTCTAGAGTTTTTTGAGTTTTCCAAGTAAAGCATCATGCCATCTGCAAATAATGATAATTTAATTTCTTTACCTATTGTTATTCCTTTTATTTCTGCCTCCTGTCCAATGGCTCTAGCTAATGATTCCAAACTATATTGAACAGGGGGAGGGATAGAGGACATCCTTGTCTTGTAGCAGATCTGAGAGTAAAAGATTTCACTTTTTCCCCACTTAGAATTATGTTACCCATTGGGTTGTCATATATTGCTTTTATCTAATTGAAGTAGAGGCCTTCTATTCCAATTTTCTATCAGAGTTTGAACATGAATAAGTGTTTCTCTGATCATGTGATTTTTAGATTTAGCTCTATTCATACAATGTGTTACATATATAGATTTTCGAATTTTGAACCATCCTTGCATCCCTGGGATGAATCCTACCTGGTCATGGTGTATGATGTTCTTGATGATTTGCTGTATTCTATTTACTAGGATTTTATTGAGGATTTTTGCATCTATGTTCATGAGGGACATTGGCCTGTAGTTCTACTTTGTAGTTGTGTCTTTCCCTGGTTTTGGAATCAGTATAATGCTTGCCTTCAGAAATGATTTTGGGAGGACTGCATCCTTTTCAATTCCATTGAAGAGTTTGTGGACTGTGGGGATTATGTCTTCTATAAATTTCTTGTAGAATTCAGCTGTTAATCCATGAGGACCTGGACTTTTCTTTGTCAGCAGACTTTTTATTACATTTTGTATTTCCTTCGCTGTTATTGGGTTATTGAGAGTTGCTATATATTCTTGATTCAGTTTTGGTAATTTTTACCTTTTGAGGAATCTGTCCATTTCTTCTGTGTCTTCTATTCTATGAGCATAAAGATTCACAAAGTAGCTACTGGGTCTGTGGTGATTACAACCTTTTCATTCTTTATTGCTGGTGTTTTAATTTTTTCTTTCATCTCTTTGATGAGCTTAGCTAGAGGCTTTTTGATTTTATTTAATCTTTCAAAGAACCAGCTTTTGGATTCATTAATTCTTTGAACTGATTTTTCATCTCAATTGAATTAATTTCTGCTTTAAACTTCATGATTTCTTGCTGGCTTTAGGCTCTGGGTTCGACTTGCTCTTTCTTTCCAAGATGGCGGAGGTGCAGCATTAGTGTGTTTATTGTTTGTCTTTTCCTAATGTGTGACTTCAGAGCTATGAATTTCCTTCTGAGAACTGCTTTCATCACAGCTCACAAATTTTGATAAGTTGTGTTGGAATTTTCATTGAGTTGTAGATATTGTTGAATTCTTATTTAATTTCATCTGTGACCCATTGATTGCTGAGTAGGGTGTTATTTAATTTCCATGTATTTAGGAGGTTTTTCTGGTTTCTTTTGTCATTTATTTCCATTTTCATTGCACTGTGGTCAGATAATGTATATGGGATAATTTCTGAGTTCTTGCATATATTTAAGCATGACCTATGGACTAGTATGTGGTCTATTTTAGAAAATGACCCATGTGCAGCCTAAAACAAATGTGTATTCAACTGTGGTTGGGTCGAGCACTCTGTATATTTCCACCAGGACCATTTGTTCCAAGCTCTGGTTCAGTTCTGCTACTTCTTTGCTAATTTTTTCTTTGGTTGACCTATCTTTTTGAGATAAGGGGGTGTTAAGGTCTCCTGTTAAGATTGTGGTATTTGATACTAGATTTTTCATTTACACTAAGATTTGTCTTGGGGCTGGGGAGATAGCTCAATGGAATAAGTGCTTCCCTGGCAAGCACAAGGACCTAAGTTCAATCCCCAGTTTTGCGAAGAAAAAAAAGATGTGTAAGATTTGTCTTATATGGTTGGATGCTTCTGTGTTTGGTGCATATATGTTTATAGTGTTACCTCTGCCTCTTGAATTTTTCCCCTAAGAAGTATATAGTGTCCTTTATATTCCCCTAAGAAGTATATAGTGTCACTTATTCCATTTGATCATTCTTGGTTTGAAGTTGAGACTGTCTGAAAACAGGATTTCTACTCTTGCTTTTTTCTGAGGTGCTGGGACATGTAGTATTGTTTTCCATCCTTTGATTTTCAGCCTATGAATTTTTTATGAGTTAAGTGTGTTTCTTGTATACAGCATACGGTTGGATTTTGTTTCCTAATCCACTGTGCCAATCTGTTTATCTTAACTGGTGAACTGAGTCCATTTACACTGATGGTTATATTTGAGATGTGTTGACTGATAATTGGCATGTCATTTACCTGCTGTTGTTTACTACTTTTGGTCCTGTGTTTATTTGCCCTATTTAGTGGGTTCCTTCCATTCTCTTTTGTGGAGTTCTCATCATTTTGCTCCTTTCCTAGGACATCTTTCAGTAGTCTATGTAGGGTTAGCTTTACCATCATGAAGTTCTTTAGTCATTCTTTGTCATGGAAGTACTTCACTTTTCCATCAAACTTGAAAGAGGGTGTGGCAGGGTATAGTACCCTGGGCTGGAACTGTTTTCATAGAGGACTTGAAGTATGCTGCCCCATGTTCCTGTTGCCTTCATGGTTTGTGAAGAGAAGTAGGCCACAATTCTGATGGGTTTTCTTTTGAATGTGATCTGCTTCTTTTCTCTAACAGCTTTCAGTATATTATTCTTGTGCTGGATTTCTGGCATTCTGTCACATATGTCAGTGTGTTTGTGATTGGGTTGAAGTTATTTGGTGCTCTGTATGCTTCAATTACATGAATATCAGATTCTTTCCTCATATTTGGGGAGTTTTCGGCTATTACTTCTGCCCATATTCTTTTTAGATCATTTGTATTGACTCCATCTTTCCCATTGATGCCTATGTCCATCTTTGCATCATCTTACAGGTGATGAATTATTTTTTCTTGCATCCTAGTTGTTTTTAAGAGATCCTTCCTTACCTTTTCATTAGCTGCACCAGCATCTTCAAGATCTGAAACTCTAGCTTCATTTCACTCAAACGGTTTTGCAGGCTTGTTATTGAGATTTTATGTTCCTCTGCTTCATGAGATCTATTTCTTTCCTATATTGCTCATTGAAGGTATCTGTCATTTTTCTAATCTGTTCTATTTTTTTTCAATGTCTCCTTTACAACTCATTATTAATTCTTTTACTGCAGATTTTTTTCAGATTTGGTTTCCTCCATGTTTCTGTATTTGATTCTTTACTTTAGATGCTATGAATTCAGATATTTCTTTTTTTATTTCAAAGATTATTTCATCTGTGAGTTCCTCTGTACCTTTCTGCTGCTGTTCCTTTACTTCTGATGATATTGATTCATATATTTCAGCTGAACTATTGTCCTCTGCACTTGTTCTGGGTAGGCTCAAGGTCTGAGATTGCATTTTGCTCCTTGTCATTATCATTTTGTATAGCACTGACCTCTGATGTTTGGTGTAGAGCTTTGGTGCAGTTATAACCTTACCACCTACTGCAATTTGGGTGCAGCTCTATTAAGTTTGAGTTTATCCATTTATGTCTGGCTTCTATCTACCTGTTGTCTTCAGGTCTTTCCTTCTGCATCCCTTGGAAATGAACCTGTTGTGACCCTCTGGAACAACAGTGAACCTGTGGTAACCCTCTGTTGTGCCCCTGGCCGAGGGGATACAAGGGCATGCAGAAGCTTTCCCACACAGCACCTGGGCCTGGGCTTGGGTTGGATCTGGGGGTCCCAAGAAGAAGGTCTCACTTACTGTGTAGGCTTGGGATTGAGGACTTCAGAGAAGTGGAGGGGTGGTGAGGGCATAGTAGAGGATCTCATTCACTCAGCATGCAGGGTGGGCTGTGCTGGCTCTGGAGGGTTCAGGAGGTCTGCAAAATGTGGGGAAATGTTTATGTCATGGGGAGGCCCTGTTCTTGGTCCGGTGGCACAGAGGAGAGCAGAATGTCTCCTGCACACTCGCATGGCCTGAGGTTGGCAGATCTGATAATTTGTTTTTCATATGTTCATGTATACCATGAAAAAAGCATTGTTGCCATTCTAAAGTTTTATAGGAGGTGTAGTGGTTGATTGATTGTGTCAACTAGAGAAGTTAAAAGTTTAACTGAAATGGCTCAGCAATTCCACACCACAGGGTGTGGAGGCCCAACCCTAGAGTGACTCATCACTTAAAGGATATAAAAGTCAATTGAGGACAGAAGGATGGAGCATTTCATTTCCTCGGCGGCGTTCCATTCTTCACAGTCATTTTGGACATCATCTCCTGGCTTCTAGTATAGACTCTGCAGCCTCTGTCTTGGATCCCTCAGCCTTGTGGTGTAGATTCATCAACCCGCCATAACAGACTCAGTGGCCATGTGATACAGACTTGCACCAAACCCATCAGTGAGCTCCAGGCCTTGGACTGAATCCTTCAGTCTCCAGTGTGTGGACACCCTCTGCCTGCTTCCTCATCTGACTCTGTGGCTGACCATCATAAGCCAATCTTGTAAATTCTTATATATTTGCATATCTTGTGTTATATCTATTCCTCTAGTAAAATTCTGAGTGATACAGGAGGACAAAAATAAGATAGCGTTAGAATTTTGCCTTTTAAAAATTGGTAGTATCTTAAATATATCTTAAATATATCTTAAATAAATAGATACACATATAAAGTAGTATTTTAAATATAATGCTGAATTTTGTTCATGTATTCTCAGGTGTGGAAACCTGATAGGCATGGTGGCACACAGCAGTCATTCCAGCACTTGGGACGCTGTGCAGAGGGATCCTTGCAAGTTGGAGGACAGCTTGGTATGCAAAGTGAGTTCAATATCAGCCTGAACTATATAGTGAGACCTTGTCCGAAAGAAAAATTGTGGAAACCTACTATCTTTTTTCTTCTCTTATTGGCATTTCACATTGATGATAGAATTTGCATTTAATTAAAAATTTATGAACTTGGCCTTTCTTTGGCATTTAAATCACAAACAACTTTGCTGTTAGAAGCAAAACAACTTCCTATAAATACTTAAGTGTGTGCTCTTTCTATATTGTCTGGCTTTAGGTTTTTGAATGGAAAGTTTAATTGGATGTTTTGTTTACAAGTCTGTGTAATTTAAATTATTCAGATTGCTAAAATAAGAAGTCTTACTACAAAGCCCTTATGGATAAGTGAAGTGTAAGTTTGAGTAAACTATGCAGAGTACAGAAGAAAATTAAGGTTTTTGTCATTTTTTGAAAGGAATACATGAAAATTATTAAAACCCAACAAATGGATGCTTAGAAACGTAAATAGAAGTTGTGGTCACCAAGAATTTTTAAATCTTTAAACTACTAAAAGATCCAAGTTGTGAATCATTTTATAGAAAATACTAACCTAAATATATTATTACTTCTATTTGCATCTGACTGTTATGACAAATCTTCCTCTACCCTCTTACTGGGGTTCAAACCCAAGGCCTTGTACATGCTAGGAAATTGCCTGTCATTCAGCCACCTTATCCCCACCCCTTTTAGTTATTTTGGTACAGGGTTTGATCAAGTTGCCTAGGATAGCTTCTAATTTGAAATCTCAGTAGCTGAGATTCCACAGTTATGCCAGAAAAAGCTGTCTCTATCTATCTATCTATCTATCTATCTATCTATCTATCTATCTATCTATCTATCTCCCTCTCTCTGTATCTCCCTCCCTCCCTCGCTCTCCCCCTCCATCATCTCCTTTTTTCTTTTATTGCTGTTTTATTATAATTTTGCTTTGAAGAGTAAAAGCAAGAATAAGAAAAATAAAAAGATAGAAACAGGGTAACACATAACATATTTAAAACAAGAATGGCTAATTAACAATGATTGATATCTATTTTTATTGTCAAATCTGTTGCTCAGATTATCAGACATACTTATGCCAGATGGGACATATGATTGAATATGCTTTCAAGAAAACTTAATTTTTTGTTCTTGTTTCTCATTTTCTTTTATTACCTTTTAAAAAATACTTTAAGAGAGTATAGTAACAATTAATTAGACATTAATGATACACATTTAGAAGACTGAGATAACAGGTATTTCAACTATGGTTTTAGTATTACACATTGTTGTTCTCAATGTAGTGGCTTAGTTCACACATATGTTTGGTACAAATTCTCCCTATGCAGCTCAAACTCATAGTGATTCTCCTATTTTCAGCCTCTGCAGTCCTGGGATTACAGTCATGTGCCACCATGCCTGGACTGTCACTGGCTCGGTATGCCCAGGGATGGGTCCAGTGAGGCAGGTGGCACCAGGGATCCAACCCTGGTCCCTGCTCTTTCATAAGCAGATGCTTAGCTTCTTAACTGGAAACATTTTTGCTTCCAGGAAGACTTTTTCTCACTGTCTGAAAAGATTTTTGATTGTCATGAATGTGTTGGAAGATATGCTACTGACATCTAGTGAACAAAGACCAGCGATGCTAGTAAGCATCCTGCAGTGCACACATTTCCCCCCAGCACAACAGAACTACCTAGATATGATACGTCAGGTCTGTAACTCTAACACTCTATGAGCCTGAGAAGCTCAGCCCGGTTAGTTTAGCAAGATCCTGTCTTGAAAGAGCCCAAAAAATATGTGGCCCACAATATCAATAGATCAGTGCTGAACTTGAGAAACTCTGCTCTAAAGAACCATGCATTTTAAAAATTTACTCTCTACTGATTTGATATTTGCTTTTATGCTGTACATATACTCAAGGGACTGTGAACACAGCTATGCAAATTAAGAAGAGAGTGAGAGACCTGGGCAATAGGAGTTGTTGAACTTCCTTATCCCAGTTTCTATAGTTATTCAGATAGCAAAAACTAGGGTTAAGGGGCCAGCCAAATAGCTCAGCAGATTAAAGCTCCTGCCAGCAGGCACAGAGGTGGGGGTGTTTGATCCCCAGGCCTCTGTGCCTGCCCACCCTTGGATCACACTGAATGGCAATTGAGACTGGACATGGTGGCACACACCTGTAATCCCAGCTCTTGGGAGTCTATACACAGGCCGATCACTAGGAGTCTGATCTAGTAATGAGTAACCCTGAACACCTGTAGACCCTTCCCTAACCTACAAAAAAAAAAAAAAAACCTAGGGCTATTATTCAGTTCCTTGATACACACTTGAAAACCCTATGAGACTCTAGTTCTTTTGTAATTCCTATCCTATACTGTTTCACTGAAATCTAACATTTGGGGTTTTTTCTTTCTTTTTCATTAATTAATGAATTCATTCATTCATTCATTCATTCATTCATTTGACAGAACTGGGGATTGAACTAAGGCCCTTGCACTTGCCAGGGAAGAGCTTATTCTACTAAGCCATCTCCCTAGCCACAAATACTACTTTTTCTTTTTTTCTTTGCTTATACGGGGATCAAACTTAGGACCTTGCTCTTGCTAGGCAGTTGCTTATGCCACTGAGCTATCTCTTCAGCCCCAAACAGATAATTTTTTTTTTTTTTTTTTTTTTTTTTTTTTTGCAGAACCAGGGATTGAACTCAGGGTCTTGTGCTTCCCAGGGAAGGGCTTATTCTACCAAACCATCTCTGCAGCCCACTCTTTTTCATTTTAGAGACAGAGTCTTTCTATGCAGTGCAAGCTCACCTTCAGCTAATGGTGTGGTCAAGGCTATCCCCAAATTCATGGTCATCTTCTTGCCTCCTTCTTGCACATCTGCTGAGATTACAGATGTGCACTTGAATCTAGAATTTTGATGCAAAAGTTCCCCAGTATAATATAGTGTGTGTGTTTAAATTTTTTAGTAAGGCATGAATAATTTAATTTCTTTTATAAATTAATGGATTAAGAAATTTAAAGAGCTACTCGTTCTAATTTCTCAGATTAATTTTAGCTGCAGTTAGCTTGTATTAGTAAGATTTTATTTAGAATATTTTATTTTATTTTATTGTAGAAATGATATAAAATTTTAGCAAATAAAATAATAGGAATTCAACAATGCTTTATTGAATTGCATGATGCTGTCCTCAAATTAGATGAAGGTTACCAGATATAAACCTACAGAATTGGTGAAAGAAACAGAACAAAACAACAACAAAAAGAAAGTTATAAGAAATTAAGAAGGAAAAAAATTAAACATTAGCTGCTCCTTTGGGGTTTTTTTGTTTGTTTTTGTTTTTTTTCTTTTTTTGGCAGAACTGGGGATTGAACTCAGGCTCTTGTGTTTGCCAGGGAAGCACTTATTCTACGAGCCATCTCCCAGGCCCTTAACTGCTCCTTTGAATAGATTAACATAAACATTCAGTGCAATTATCCAAACTGTTCTGCACATCTTCTTTTGTCCTTTTCTTTATACTAGTTCTTCCTTCTGACTAAACAAGTTTTTTTTCCCTTTCACAGAATCAATTGTACCTTTCAGATTTTATTTACTCTTTCAGGTTTTCATATGAAGAATGCAATACAATGTTTGCGAATGTGAGTCTGATTTATTTCAATTACCAACACAATCTCTAATTGCATCCATTTAGCTATTAAAGCCTCAAATTTATCATTTTTATAGCTGAGTAATACCCCATTGTGCAAAAATACAACATCATTTTTATCCATTCTTTAGTTGATAGATTTGTATTGTTTCTAAGATTTAGATAATGACAATTTGCACTTCTGTACACATGGGTGCACATATATTGCTGTAGTACAATTTCAGTTCTTCTAGAAATTACCTAGGACAGGAATAGTTGGCTTGAATGGGTTCACCAAACCTAGCTTTCTGAGAAATCTCCACACTGCTTGCCATAATGGTTGGATCTGCACTCCCACCAAGAATGGAGAAGAGTTCCTTTATACAACATTTGTCATTGGTTGACTTCTTGATAATAGCCATTCTTCTTGGCATAAGATGGAATCTCACAGTTGCTTTATTTTGCATCTTTGGAATGACCGATGATGACAAATATTTTTTCATACATTTATTTGCCATTTGTATCTCTTCACTTGTGAAGTGTGTATTCATCTCAGATGCCCATTTTTGGACTGACTCTTTGAATTTGGGGGAGCTGATTTCCTTAAACTCCTTATATGTTCTAGATAAAAATCCTTTGTCTACTCTATTTTTTTCTCAACTGGTGGGTTTTCTCCTTACTCTTAGTTATTTCTTTGGAAATATGGAAACTTCAGAAAGATAAGATCCCAATTATTGATTCTTTGAAGTATATCCCATGCAGTTTGACTTTGGATCATAAATTACCTACTCCTATGTCTTTAAGATTTCTACCTACTTTCTACTCAAGAAGATTGTGGTTCTGTTTTAATATTTAAATCTTTGATCCATTTTGACTAGCTTTTTGCATGGGGATAGGCATGGGTCTGTTTTATACCTTCAAGAGGTGGAAAGCCAGTTTTTACAGCACTGTTTATTGAAGAGGCTATCTTTTTTCCAAGGACCATGTTTGGATCTTTTGTCAAGGATAACACGGCTGAGTTTGTCTGGAGCTGTGTCTGAACCTTCTAGTCAGCTCCACTGAAACTTGGGTCTTTTTTTTTTTTTTTGACAGTGACATGCTGATTGCATTACACTACCTTTGTAGTATAATTTCAGGTCAGGGATTGTGATGTCTCCTACTTTTACTTTGTTGCCAAAGATTGTTTTTGATATTTGGGTTTCTTCTGGTTACAGATGAAATTTTGAAATGTTTTCTTTAAATATTTTATGTATACAAATAGTATTTTTTTGATAAAAGTGGTAACTACAAAGCCCCCTTGTTCCTGATTGTAAAGTGAAGGCTTTTAGTTTTTGTCCATTTGTATGATGTTGGATATCGTTTGTCATAGAAGGCTTTTATTATATTGAGGTAAAGACCATCTATTCTGATTTTCTCTAGGGGTTTTTTTGTCATAAATGAGTGTTGGACTTTGTCAAAAGCTTTTTCAGTCTGTTGAGATGATCATGTAGTTTTTGTCTTTGACTCTGATGATGTGGTGTATTATAATTTAGTGTTTGCATATATTTTAAAGCATTGCTGCATTCCTGGAGTGTATATCATCTGGTTTTGCTGTATAATCTTCTCAGCGATTTGCTGCATTCTATTTGCCAGTATTTTATTGAGGATTTCTGCATCTATGTTCATTAGGGACAGTGGCCTGTAGTTCTCTTTTTTGGTTGTGTCTACTCTGGTTTGGTATCATAGAAGACTTGCCTACAGTGATATATTTGGGAGAACTGCTTCCCTCTCATTTTCACTGAAGACTTTTACAAGATTTGTTATTAAATTTTCTCTAAATTTCTTGTAGAATTGAGCTGTGAATCCATCAGGACCTGGGCTTTTCTTTGTTGGTAGGTTTCTTATTACATTTTCCATTTCACTGACTGACATGAGTTACTCAAAACGTTTATATCTTCTTGATTCAACTTTGGTAGCTTGCATGAATCTAGGAGTCCATTTATTCTGTTTTCCATCAATGAGGGTAAAGATTTTTGGAAATGTGTACTGATGATCGCTGAATTTCTATTGTGATTTCATCCTTTTCCTTTCTTGTTTCACAAATTAGGTTTTTTTTTTTCTTTATTGCTAAAGAAAAAATATATATTTTCTTTATTGACTAGAGGTTTATCAATTTCATTTATTCTTTTAAAGAAATAACTCATCAATTCATTAATTCTTTGTGTTGTTTTCTTCATCTTTACTATATCTATTTCTCCTCTGATATTGATAATTTCATGCCTTCTTTGGGCTTTGGGCTTCACGTGCTCTTCCTTTTCTAGAAGCTTTAGATGTACCATAAGATTGTTTATTTGGGATTGTTCTGTTTTCCTCTTGTGAGAATTTACTGCTAATAATTTCTCTCTTAAGACAGTTTTCATTGCAACCCCTAGATTCTGCAAAGTTGCATCTGCACTTTTATTTGATTATGAATATTGTTTAATTCCTTCTTTAATTTTATTTGTGACCCACTGTTTGTTCAAGAGGGTATTATTTAGTTCACATGTGTGTGTCTGTGGAGTTTTGCTATTTCTCCTGACAATATGCCAGTTTCAATGCAGTTTGGTCAGATGGTATTCATGACATAAATTCAGCTCCTATCATTTACATAAGCATGCTCTGTGTGCTAGTACATGGTCCATTTTGGAGAATGTCCCATGTACAGCTGAGAAGTATGTATTGTGATTCTGTTGGATGGATGGTCTACAAAAGTCTTTTAAGTCCATTTCTTCACAAATTTGGTTTGTTTCTTTATTTCTTTGCTCATTTTCAGCTTAGTTGATCTATCTGTTTATGTTAGTTGGTTCTTAAAGTCCCCCAGTGCAATTATATTATTGCTCATTTGATTTTTCTTGTCTGCTATAATTTCTTAAGTATAATTTCTTAAGGGTGCTTCTGTAATGTGTACATATGCATTTACAATTGTTATCTCTTCCTCTGGCAGTTTCCTCCTAAAGTGTATGTAGTTACCTTGATTATGTCTTGGTTCGAAGATGCCATTGTCAACAACTAGATTAGCTACTTTGGTTTGTTTCTAGGATTCCATTTCCATGGAGTATTATTTTCCATCCTTGACTTTTAGTCACTGATATGTATTGGTTTATCTTTTTCATTTTGTTTTCCTACTCCAATATCCCTACATTTCTCCTCTGTTTAATTACTTGATCTGCTTAATGGCTCTTTTCAGTTATTTTTCTTGAAGTTGTGGTCATTTTTGCCCCTTCTAAAATGTCTGTCAGTACCCTTTGTAGGTTGAATTTCTTTAATGGTTCTTTGTCATAGATGTATCTTATGACCCCTCTAAATGTGATAGTTTTGTAAGGTACATCAATCTGGGTTGGAAATAGCTTTCTTTTAGGACCTGAACTATATCACTCTAAGCTCTTCTTGATTTGATTGTGTGTATTGAGAAATCTGCTGTGATTCTGATGGGTTTCCTATTACAGGTGATCAAGTTTTTATCTCTAACAACTTCTTTTAATATTCTGTTCTTGTACTTAATTTCTGGGCTCTCACTTATTATGCATCTGAATATATATATATATATATATATATATATATATATATATATATATATATATATATCACTCTATGTGCCTCACTTAACCATATGTCAGATTCTTTTCTGTGCTGGCATAATTTTATGCTACTATTTCTGTAAAGTCTTTAATGTCATTTGTGTTGACTCCCCCTGTTTCACTGGTACCTATTAGTCGTATATTATTATTCTTTGCATCCACTTGCATCAGTTGTTATTTCCTGGTTCCTTGTTAGTTTTAAAAGATCTTTCCCTGCATGTTAACTAACTCTGTCTTCAAGGTCTAAAATTCTAACTTCAGTCTTGTTCAAACAGTTTTTCCAGCTTTCAATAGAATTCTTAATATTCTGGATATCTGTTTCAATTTGTTTCACACTTTCTTATTCTTCCCTGTATTTTTTCATTCAGTGTTTCCATCATTTTTCTAGAATTCAGCTGTTAATCCATCAGGACCTGGGCATTTATTTGTTAGTAAGCTTTTATTATTATCATTATTATTATTATTATTATTATTATTATTATTATATTTTCAATTTCATTGGCTAATATTGGATTACTGAGAGTTCTTATATCAAGAACTTCTTGATTCAGTTTTGGTAATTTATGCCTAGCTAGGAATCTGTCCATTTTTCTGTGTCTTCGATTCTGTGAGAATAAAGATTTCCACAGTAGAAACTGATAATCTTTTCAATTTCCACAGGGTCTGTATTAATTTCACCATTTTCATTCCTTATTGCTTGAATTTCAATTTTTCTTTCCTCTTTTTGATGAGATTAGCAAGGGGCTTATCAATTTTATTTAATCTTTCAAAGAACCAGCTCTTTTTTTTTTTTTTCAGAACCAGGGATTCAACTCAGGCCCTTGTGCTTGCCAAGGAAGCGCTTATTCTACTGAACCATCTCCCTGGCCCCAAGAACCCACTTTTTGATTTGTTAATTCTTTGAATTATTTTCTTTGTCTCAATTGTATTAATTTCTACTCTAATCTTTATAATTTTTTCCCTTCTTTGGGATTTGGGCTTCGTTTGCTCTTATGTTTCTAGACACTTGTGATGCAGCATTAGGGTATTTATTTGTTCCATTTCTGTTTTCTGTATGTATGAGTTTAAACCTATAAATTTCCCTCTAATAACTGCCTTAATTGCTTCCCATAAATTCAGAAAAGTTGTGCTTGAATATTCCTTGAATTGTAGATATTGTTTAATTTCATCTGTATTCCATTGGTTGATGAGGAGGGTGTTATTTAATTTCCATATATTCATAGCTCTGTGATCAGATATGCATGGGATAATTTCTGTTTTCTTACACATAGTTAAGCATGACCTATGGACTAATATGTGGTCTATTTTAGAAAACAACCTATGTGTAGCTGAAAAGAATGTGTATTCAGACATGGTTGGGTGGAACATCCTGTATATGTCCATTAAGTACATTTTTTCAAAGGTCTGGTTCAATTCTGCTACCTCTTTGCTAATTTTTTGCCTGATTGACCTATTCCTTGGGGATAAGGGACTGGTAACGTCTCCAGTAAAGACTGTGATATTGGATACTAGATTTTTTGTGTCCATTAAGAGTTGTCTTGGATAATTGGGTGCCGTTTGTTTTGTGTATACATATTTATGACTGCTATCTTTTCCTCTTGTTTTTCCCCTAACCAGTATGTAGTGGCCTTCTTTATTTCATTTGCTTATTCTTGGTTTGAAGTTCAGATTGCCTGTGAACAGGATTGCTACCCTGATTTTTCTGAGGTCCTGGGGCATGTAGTATGATTTTCCATCTTGACTTTCAGCCTGTGAATTTCTTTGAGTTAACTGTTTCTTTTATGCAGCATATTGTTGGATTTTGCTACCTAATCCACTGTGCCAATCTGTTTCCTTTAATTGCTGAATTGAGTACATTTACATTGATGGCTATAACTGAGATGTATTGACTTACGTTTGACAAGTTATTTCCTGCTGTTGGTTACCTCTTCTTCTCCTGTGTTGAAATGTTTGCCCTATTTGGTGTGTTCTTTCTGTTCTCATTCATGGAGTTGTGGTCATTTTCATCCCTCTCTAGAATAACTTTTAGTAGTCTGTGTAGTCTTGGCTTTTAGTAATGAAATTCTTTAGTTGTTCCTTCTCATGGAAATATTTCACTTCCCTATTAAAATTGAGAAAGAGTTTTGTAGGGTGTATCAGTCTTGGTTGGGATTTGTTTTTTTGTGGGACTTAAAGTACTGCGCTCCATGCTCTTCTTGACTTGATGTTTTGTGAAGAGAAATATGCCATTATTCTGATGAGTTTTCCTTTCAATGTGATCTGCTTCTTTTCTCTAGCAGTTTTAAGTATACAGTTCTTGTGCTAAATTCTGGGATCTTGATTATTAAATGTCTGGGTGTAGTTTTAATTGCATTGATGTTATTTGGAGCTCTATGTGCTTTGGTTACCTGAATGTCAGATTGTTCCCCCATGTTTGGGAACTTTTCTGCTATTACTTCTGCCCATATTCTTCTTATATTATTTGTATTTACTCCTTCTTTCTCTTTGATGCCTATTTGCCTTATGTAGATCATCTTTGCATCATCTTGCAGGTGTTGAATTAATTTTTCCTGCATTTTTCCTAGTTGTTTTTATGAGGCCTTTTCTTATCTTTTCACTAGATGCAATGGTATCTCAAGGGTTTGAAAGTCTATCTTCTCTTTCATTCAAATGGTTTTGCTAGCTTGTGATTCAGGTTTTAATTTCTTATATATCTCTTTGAATCTCCTTCATGCATTCTATTTCTTTCTTATTTTGCTCATTCAAGGATTCCATCATTTTTCTACTCTGCTCTATTTTTTTTAATCAGTTGTCTACTTTAGAAGCTCTTAGGAAATCTTTCATTATAGTTAGTTATTTCTTTTTTTTACTTCAGAGATTATTTCTGATTTCCTCTGTAACTTTCTGTCACTCTTTCTTTACTTCACATGCCATTATTTCAGAGATTTCAAGAGTGTGGCTTCCAAATTCTTCAATGCTAGTGTCTCCTGTGTTTGCTTTGGGTGGGCTCAGGGCCTGAGAATGCATTTTTTTTTCTTCTGTTTGTCATTTTGTATAGCATTGCCCTCTAATCTTTGGTTCATAGCTTTGGTGTAGTAGTTATCTAAAGACTTTTTGCCCTCTCTCTCTATCAAGAGAGTGACAGTGAGAGGATGCTCCCATAGATCTGTTCTATGACACAATATGCAGTGTGTCCCAGCATATTGGGTCTGGATCTACCAAGTTTGAAGTTGTCTAGATTGGCCTGTCTTTGGTCTGGCTGCTGTACCTGACTTGTTCTTGCTGCAGCCTATGGAAGTGAATTCACTGTGCCCCACTGACAAGCAGTTCTGCTCCTGGATTAGCTGGCTGGATCTCATCCCTAGCCTCTCTGCCAGGAGTTTCTCTCAGGTTTCCACACCAGCCCTGGCCACTGGTTGGAGGGAGGTACCATCAAGCAGTGGGACCAATGTGCTGGGCCTGGCCACTGGGAGGAGGCGGTAGGTTCCCGAAGGGCCTATTTAATAGTATTTTATTAAGGATTTTTGCATCTATATCCATTAGAGAGATTGGCAAATAGTATTCCTTTTTATTTGGATCCTTCTCTGGTTTTGGAATCAGAATAATACTTGCTTCAGAATGAGATTTTTAGAATTGCTTCCCTTGCAATTTCATTAAAGAATTTGAGAAAAGTTGTCATTCAATCTTGTCTAAATTTCTTGTAGAATTCAGCTGTGAATCCCTAAGGACCTGGGTTTTCTTTTTTGATAGATTTTTATTATATTTCCAATATCATTTCCATTATTGGGTGATTCAGAGTTTGTAGATCTTCTTGTCTCAGCTTTCACGTTTCATATGTATCTAGGAAACTGCCCATTCCCTCTGTGTTTTCCACCCTGTGAGAGTGAAGATTTTGTACATAGGTATTGATGATCTTCTGAATGTCCCTAGGGTCTCTAGTGATTTCACCCTTTCATTCCTTAGTGCATGAATTTGTGTTTTTCTTTCCTTTTTATATTGAGGTTGCTAGGGGTACATCAATTTTATTTATTCTTTCAAAGAACAATCTCTTTTGTTCATTCATGTGTTGTATTTTTTCTTCATCTTCAGTACATTAATTTCTGCTCTGATCTTTATAATTTCTTTATAATTACCCTTCTTTGGGCTTTCTTTCTTCTTTATCTAGGAGCTTGAGATTCAACATAAGATCATTTATTTAGTCTAGTTCTGTTTTCCTAATGTGTGAATTTAATGCTATAAAGTTTCCTCTTAAGAAAACTTTCATTATATTTCACAAGTTTTGGTAAGTTGAATCTGCATTTTCATTTGATTATAAACACTTTTCAATTTCTTCTTTAATTTCATTTGTGACCCATTAATTGTTTAGAAGGCTGCTATTTAATTCCCATGTGTTTGTTTGTTTTTTTGTTGGTTTTTTTTTGTTGTTGTTGTTTTTTTGTTTTTTTTTGCGGAACCGGGGTTTGAACTCAGGCCTTTACTCTTGCAAGGGAAGCGCTTATTCCACTGAGCCATCTTCCCAGCGTTTGTTGTGTTTTTGTAGTTTCTTTTGTCATTAATTTCAAGTTTCATTACACTGAGGTCAGATAATATGCATGGGATTATTTCAATTCCTTTTCATTTATTTAATTTTGTCTCTGTGTTAGTATATGTTCTATTTTGAAAAATGTCCCTTGCATAGCTGAGCGACTATGTATTCTCTTGATGCTGGGTAAAACACTCTGTAAGTATTTACCAAGTCAATTTCTTCACAAGATTTGTTTAGTTGTTATTTCTTTGATAATTTTGTGCATTGAGCTATCTATTTGTGACATTGGCATGTCAAATTCTCCCATTATGATTGTATTGCTGCTCATTTGATTTTTTCATGTCTGTTAAAATTCATCTTATGTAGGTGGGTACTCCTCAGTTGGGTGCATACATTTATAAGTCTTACCTTTTCCTCTTGCAAGTTCCCCTTAACAAGTATGTAGTGACATTCTTTATCCTTTGAATGATTTTTTTTTTGTTTGAAGTTGATATTTTCAGCAACCTGAATATTTGCTCCTTCTTTTTTCTGATTTCTGGTGACATAAAGAGGGAACTCTTGACTTTCAGTCTGTGAATCTCCCTTTGAGATAAGTGTGTATCTAGTATGCAGCATATTGTTGATTTTGTTTCCTAATTCACTCTGCTAGTGAATTTCGTTTCATTGGTGAATGGTGGCCATTTATATGAATTGTTATAACTAACATGTATTGGCTTGTTATGGTTTGTGTCTAGTTGCCCACCCCCACAAAAACCTGAAGCAGTCATGAGATGGAATTCTAGAGCTTGTGATTAACTTATGATTCACATGGTTGATGGGTCTGAATACTGATTATGGGGCTGAGAACTGCTGTGATTATGGGTGTGCGTACTACACCTGGCCTGGGACAGAAAGCCTTAATATAATATAAGAGAGACAGAGACAGACTTTCTCTCTATAGCCACTGTTGTTGCTACTCCCCCATTTTGCTCTCAGCTTGTTGCCTCTGCCATGAATTGTTGCTCTTTGCCGTGTGCCACTCTGCCTTGCCACCAGCTGAGTGTGGACTAAAACCTCCAGTAGCTGTGAGTTAAATAAACTTTTCTTTCATTTTGGGTGTTGGGTATTTGTCCCAGTGACAAGAGAAGAGTAATTGAGACTTTGTCATGTCATTTTTCTGCAATTGGTTCTGTTGAATAAAAGGAGGTTCTTTCCCTCCTTTTATTATTTATTCTCTTTGCTGATTCCTTTCTGTTGTTACTGAAACTGTGGTTTTTTTCTGTCTTTTTGTATATCTGCAAGTACTCTTTGTAAGGTTGGTTTGGTAGTCATGAATTTCTTCAGTAGTTTCTTGTCTTGGAAGGGTATTATCTCACCACTGAATTCAATAGATAGTTTTTCAGGGCACATACATTTGGGTTGGAAGATATTTTATGTTTTTTCTTTTCACTTTCTTTTTATAATTTTTAATTATTTTATTTTTATTCACTTTAATGAGGAAAAAGGTAAAAAAGAAATGAAACAGTTTCAAAATAGGTTAGTAGGACAGTTATAATGCTTAATACATTGCATATTGTCTTCATAGTAATTATTCAGAGGATAAGACATGATATCCTATCTAAACAATATTAATTTTTTAATTTATGTATTTTGTACAGTTTTCTCACTACACAGCCCGGACTCATAGTGATCCTCCTGTTTTCAGCCTCACCAGCTCTGGGATTACAGGTATGTATCACCACATGTGGACTCAGTCATTGGTTCAGCACTCCTGGGGCACAAATCCTGGTTGTTCCACTTGCATAAGCCATTGCTTAGTCCACTGAGATATCTCACTAGCCCTGGAAGTTATTTTCTTCCATGACCTGAAATATTTCACTCTAAGCTCTTCTTGGTTTGATGGTTTCTGTTGAGATTTCTTGCATGATTTCTGTAGACTTTCCATTGCAGGTGATCTGTTCTTCTTTCTAGCAGCTTTTAATTTTTTTTTTTTTTTTTGAATCTTGGAGATCTTGATTGTTATGTGTCTAGGTATAGATTTATTTTAATTCTGGTTATTTGGAGTTCTATATGCCTCACTTACATGGATGTCAGGTTCTTTTCTTATGTTTGGAAAATTTTCTGCTAGTACTTTTGCAAATAGTCTACATTTGTGCTGTCTTCTGCTGCACTGACAAATATTTTAAATGTTTATTTAATTTAATGTATTTGTATTTATTTTAATAAAAAAAGACAAAATAGCAAAGTACTAGTTTCAAAACAAGCTAGTAGGATAGCTACAACAGTTAATAGACTGCACATTATTGTGCATTGACAAATATTCTTACATTATTTTTCTTTGTGTTGTTTTGTAGATGATGAATTGTTATTTCTTGATTCTTCTTTTGTTTTAAGAGATCCTTACTTTCATGTTTATTAGTTGCATGGCTCTTTAAGGTCTGAAAGTTTCTCTTCAGCTTCATTCAAGTGATTTTTCCAGCTTTCAATGGAGTTCTTAGGGGGCCGTGTAGATGGCTCAGTGGATTAAGTGCTTCCCTGGCAAGCACAAGGGCCTGAGTTCAGTCCCTGGTTCCACCAAATAAATAAATAAAAATAAATAAATGGAGTTCTTAATTTCCTGAATATCTTTTTGAAATCTTTTCATGCATTCTAATTCTTCCCTGTATTGTTTATTCGGTTTTTCCATAATTTTTTTATTCTCTATCTATTTTAACCTATGTATTTTTAGCCATGCTGAGCAATTCTTTCACATTGTTGTGGGTTTTTTTTTTAATTTAAGAGATTGTTTTTTATCTTATTTCTTCTATAAACTAATGGACTTGTTTCTTTATTTCAGTTGCTGTCATTTCAGAAATTTCAGGTGTGTGATATCCAAGTTTATGTATGCCTTTGTCTTCTGGGTTTGTTCTGGGTGGAATGGAGGATTGAGATTACCTTGTGCTCCTGCATTGTGCACTTTTGATGCTTCCTACAATCACTCAGACTAAGCAGTGATGTGAGAGTAATTAGGCATGTGTCAGTAAGGTTTCCACTTCAGTTGGGATCAGGGTAAGACTCACCAAGGCTCTCACTGCTAGTTGGAGCTACTGGCAATACTCAACAAAACTTCAGTGTAGGTGAGTGATGGTGGCTGCATTCACCCTGATCCCATGGGCCACACAGAACTCTTCTAAGTTCTTAAAGTTGGAATACTGACAGCACAAGCTCCATATCTGTGTGCTTGGGGCCAGGTCACCAGAGTCCTGTAGGCTGCCCAAAGTTCTCTTAAGTTTTTATATGGGTAGCCAGGAAATCTCCACACTTATGCGCAGTGGACCCAGAGATCATAGCTCTCTAGAGTCCAGGTGGGCTACTCAAAGTCCTCCTAAGTTCTTAAGATGTTGGGCAGGTACCAGCACAAACTCCTGAATCCTGGGGCTAATGGTCAGAGCTTACCAGTCCTGCAGGCTGCCCAGTGTCCTCCCCAAAGTTATTAAATGGTGCCATGAAATTCCACATCTGCCCACCACGGCACTCTTCTGTATGTTAAGGAGAGCTTATTTTAATGTTAATAACTGACATTACTATACACAAGTAAGTTGTTAGCAAGCTCAAAATAATAACATTCCTACCTCACATTCAGAGTAAATTTTTCACAGGACTATTCTGTATGAGTTGAAAGTTAACATTGTTGATGGAAGAGGTTATGGTGATAAGTAAGTAGCTAAAAGTTCTTTCAATTCATTTATTATGTTTTTCCTGTGGGTCATACACCTCAACCCCAGTGATATCGAGTACTGAACCCAAGGTCTTCACACTATGCTACAAGCACAGATCTGTCATTTATTTAAGTTTGAGACAAGGTTTTGCTAAGCCAATAAATTGCCTAAACTAGGCTTGATTTTTGCAATCCTTATGCCTCAGCCAGTGTGCTGGGTTTACTGGGTTGTGCTGTCAGATTGTTGACTTTATTTTTATTTGTTAGTAGTGTGCACTACTTGTATTCTTAGGTCTGTAATAGAAAGAATCATAGCACATTTATCTGGACCTTTGCATCTTCACTGAATTTTTGGCTCCAGACTCATAAAGTACATTTCTTCAATCAAATGCTGTTTTGCATAAGTATCTAAAATGGCTTAGAATGTTTTATTGGGAAATAAAGGATGCAATTCATAGTGTCAGGTCAATGAAAACCCTTAACTTTGTGCAATAGCCAAAACAGGAATAGGACATATAAACTTCAAAAATTATGGCATTTGGAACATGAAAATACTATAATATTGGATTTAATAAGTATATTGTGTAGGAGTAATTGTGCTTGTTCTTGGGAATATAATATAGTGATAGGACAAATTGCTCTGCTATTAAAGTGATTATAGTCTAGTCTAATTAAAATTAAGATTCTGCATTTTGGGGTTTTATGTGTGCAGGGTACATATGAGAATCCCTGCACACTGGCCATCCTATGACCTTAAAATTGAATGGGAACATATTATATATAATGTTGTGGCTGGCACAGTGGGTGAACCTGAAGTTAGTTGAGCCTCACTTGCTGAAAGCTCATACCTTGTCCTTAGGGATGTTTAACAGGGAATTTGGAGTGTTAACTCAGGCAGACTGAGTCGCTTTAACAGTGCTTCCCCTGACTGCATGCTTTGCTTTTTTGAGCTTAAGTACTTACATCTGTAAAATAGGGACAGAAGTGTTTATCATGTTAGCATTAGTTGACAATGAAAATATAAAACTATTGATGGTTTTTTAGAAAAATTTTGATCAGTAATGCTAGAAGAGCTGTAATAGCAAAATCATATAATATTTAAGTCCTTTAGAAAGATTCTGGTATCATGTAGCATACCATTTTCTTCCATTTGCACAGATTATACAGAATATATTATGTAAAAATGTTTCTGTGAATCAACAGTTTCTTTGCCACTTTGTTTCTCAAGGTAGAGCTATTAATTAATCAGACTAGTTTTTATTTTTATTTTTTAATTTTGTCTGAGACTTTGTTTTTCTGTGCAGTTCAAACTGGTCTTAAACTCATTTGGTAGCCCAGACTGGCCTCAGACTTGGAGCATTACACTTCACTCAGCCTTCCAAATGCTGGGAATACAGGCATGTCCCACCATGTTGCCCTTACACCCATTTTTATTTTGACAAACAACTTGAAAATTAAACATACTCTTTTCTTTTCTATTCTTTTCTTTTAAGATATGACTGGCTTCAAACCAAACCTCAAGTAATTTTAAAACTTATAATTAAATGTTCAAAACAATGATGTGAATGCTGAATTTTCAGAAAAAGGGGCAATTACTCTGAATCATATCTTATGAACTGATTAAATGCTATTATTTACAAACTATTGCAGGCTGGCCAAATAGCTCAATGGATTAAAGCACCTGGTTAGGCAGAGCACAGAGGCCAAGCAGAGTACATTGGCCAGTGGTCGATCCTCAGCCTGCCATGCCGGCCCCACCTCCATGGCATGCAGAGAAGACAAGCCAATTGACAGTGGGCATGGTGGTGTGCACTGTCCAAGAGAGGTACAGGACGGGGACCCCCAAGAGGCTGTCTGCCTCTTGGGAGGCAGAATGCAGGCAGATCACTACTAATCCTGTAGACCCTGTACTAAATACAAAAAAAAAAAAAAAGTACAAACAATTGCAGAATAATCTATATCTGTTTATTACATATATCATTTTCTCCTGAGAAGATGTAGAAAGTGCTGAATAACATCACTCTTTAATTTGCATTATTTTAAGTTTAAAATTAGAGTACGTATACTGTTGATCATGGCTAAATGTGCCTTGTTTATGTAGATCCAAAATTTGAAATAGATCGTGGTTGTAATTGTTGAGATATATGATTTGGATGCACTTAAATGGGCTACTTCATAAAAGAAAGTCTAGCTATTTGCTGTGTGATTTACACATATCTTAGAATTTACTAGTCATATCAAATTAATTTTTAATAATTTGCTAGCATTTTATAGGGAAACATATATATTTAGGAGAAATAGTGATAGAATTACATATACAGCTTTGAATAGTTTCTTTTTGATTGAATGCTGCATCGTTTTGCTCTTATGTATTGTTTTGAGATTTAAACATGTGAAATTAAATATATAGTAAATATTATGAAATATATTCCTTTCTTTTTAGCTATATACAGAAGCTGCCCTCAATATCAGGTAAAAAAACAATCAGGTAAAGAAATATTTGTATAAATATTTGAACAGGGCAGGAGAGATGGCTCAGTGGAATAAGCACTTCCCTGGCAAGCGCAAGGGCTTGAGTTCAATCCCTGGTTCCGCAAAAAAATAAATAAATAAACAACTAAATATTTGAACAGTAAATTTGTTGAAACAGTGTGAAATCAATACCAGTGACCTTTGGTTCTACAACTACAAAAGGTGCTCAGAGTGGTGTCCACCAGCTTCCAGACATTTTTAGTACAGCAAACTCTGTACATGAGAATTTACATGAAAGATGGTTTGGTACCATATGAAAAGAAAATTTATTTTGAAGTTGTTGAACTTGTTACTTTATATAATGTGTGTACAACACATTATATCTGCAACATTGTTAAAAATTCTGTCTGTATTCATTTTAATGAATTTACCCTTTGCTATGTACATTTATAATATGATGCTATTTTGCTAGTTTTGGATTCATTAGTTCTCTGCTTTGGTGAAACTTTCTTTTGGGGAAGATTACAATTTGAAACCTAGACTGCTTAATTATATAATACCAAGAGAACACATTAAAAGTAGTTTCTACAAAGGTAAGGCAGATGGAAAAGGTAATGAGTAATATTTTAAAAATATAGATATAATTGGGATACAAATCACCTGTGCAATAATTAAGTTTGCAGCTCTTTTAAAGGCACCTGTTTTAAATTAAGCATAACAACTAGACAAGAGAGATAATTTTATACTATCAGTGGTTTTTGCTCTCCAGATTCTAAAATATATGTATAATTATAAACATCTCTTTTAAGATTTTTTTACTGATAAAATATCTTGTCAAAACTTGTCAATGTGGTCTGTTTGATATTCAAGTGTTTGTCTTTGCCTACTTCAGTTTAAAATACAAAATACTCTTTAAAAATCTGTTTTTTAATTTTTTTTTTTTTTTTTTTTTTTTTTTTTTTTTTTTTTTTTTTTTTTTTTTTTTTTTTTTCTTGTTTT